>JAJJMB010015535.1:1892967-1917613 GCA_023531105.1 Papaver atlanticum | reverse complement strand
TTCGTTTTCAAAATGAAGGGGGTGACCTCCCCTTATCCAGAGCAGGAGTGCGAATTAAGTGGTCACCCCTTAGTAATTTGGTGCCCCTTAGTAATTTTTCCCATGAGTGCAAAAACCACTTTTTGAGCCAAATTCGCCGCAAAAGCCCATTTTTTCAAAAACACCTACAAGAGATAAAATACCAAAATTAGTACAAAAATGGGTACTAACACTATACATAAAAGAGATGAAAATAGACACATAAATGCGTCTATCAGTTACTTTTGTCTGAACCTAAATGCTAATGACATTGTCTTGGAGAGTTATATGCTTAGACTACTGTTATTATGTTTTTATATCGTCGAACCATCATTATGGGAATGTTTTCTTACTTCAATATATTAGGTTAAGCTATGTTGCTTTATTAACTATGCATTTTGTTAGTGACGTGACCTTATCTGAAAGGAAGAATATGATGTATGTTTTAGTAACGTATATTTCAGTGTAGGCATGGGAGTTGAATAAGTAAATGCTGACACAATTGTGGAAAGTGAGGGCTTTCTTAGTAGTATCAAGGGAATGTGTTTTCTTCCCTAATACTACCAGCGAAGTTATTATGAGCTAGAGAAAGGGACTGTAAATTCTCTAATCCTTCATTTAACTTTCCTGATACCCCCAACTTAACTAATGTGGTACCAATGACTTGCTGTTGAATCGTCATATTTAATGTAGTTCCATGAACATGGGTTCACGTCATCTTCATTCCATGAGTTAAGATTTGAAAATGGGTTATGAAGATCTGAGTTTCAATGAGACTTCATTTTTATAACTTGCTCATAGTTGTACGTTTGCAGACCCATTACAGGTAGGGTTTTAAAAAGCATTTTTCCTCGCGCTTCAATGCCCGCTTTTTTGTGCTTCACCAAAAAAACGCCTTGACACTCACTCTTTGCTTATAGGTTTAGAGTCTTTCTGCTTGGCTTTAAAATTCAATAACAGGCCTTAGACGTTTGTGGAAGATGATGACATTCTTGGCTAGTGTAACTTTTTAGATAGTTCTTGTGTACAATCAGGAGTATGCTACTTAAGCAAGTTAGTTTGATTGTTCTTAGTTTCCTTTTATGTTGAAAACTTCTTCGTTTCCTTTTATTATGTTGACAGCTTCTTAGTTTTTCATATAGATTTAAAGTATTTATTAATTTATATATTTAGCGAATATTTAGAGAAGCAGCGCTTTCTAGTAGCGCTTTTCGCTTTGCTGTGGGGTAGCGTAGTGCTTTACGCTTTCAGTTTTTAAAACACTAATTACAGGTAACTTCCTTCTACTCACTCTCACTGACACTTCACTCTAAGTGTGTGTGTTATCCTTCCATGAATGTTGAATGAAGAACAACAGTGATACTGATAGTCCTACAACTAGAGGACACAGTAACCAAATATTTCTAGTTGTAATGGCCGTTAAATATTACATACTGTTTGTACTGTACTTGTTCAAGAATAACTGTGACCACTGCCTTCATTTTTCTGCCGCACTAGAGAGATAGAGAAATTTATGACCAAAGTAACCTTAATTCCACTTCCATTTTGTAATTTGTCTCACAGTTTGGCTGGCTTGTGCTTGACCATGCCTCCATTTGTCATCCACATTTGTTATCCTTTTGTTCCATTTGAGTATTTTCTAAAGACAGATGAATAAAAATGTAAAAATTTAATGTAATTTTGATCCTTTTTTTTAAGGTGTTAGTATTTTTTTTTACTGCTTCACATGTGATATGAACTCTGACTTTTTATGAAAACAGTCCAAAGTTTGTGTCATTTTGCAGCAGCTACTGTTCAACATTTTGGATGTTCCAAACTTTTGGATTTCATTGTTCATGAAAATCTTAACAAAATTGGTTTCTAATAAACACAAGGTCCATTGCTTGCCCATTGAAATTTATAGGGTAGGGGTTAGTTTTCAATCCCTCGGCAATAATATAATTACTCAAAGGTCTACCTTGCTATAACCCCGTCGGCGAACTTTTAGCGCATTATGGGTTTTAGTTTACTACTTTAGCGTTCCTGACGGCCACTAAGAATTTGATAGGATCGCATATATTTTTCCAGATTAGGTGGTAACAGGCTGACAGCATTGATCTAGATTCTAGAAAGGATATTACTGTGCATCTTTTCATGGTAAACGAATAATTTTAGTTTTTTATTTTTATTTTGTTTGAAACGCATAATTCTTTTGATCTTTGATAATATTGTAATGAGAGTTAAATCATGTGTAAGTGAAATTTAACAATAATATTTCCTATAACACTCGCAAATTTTTTGCAATGTCAGAGTTGCTAATTTGGATGTTCATTGAGAGGACAAACAAATATATCAAAGTTGTCTTTTACATATCATGCATGTGTGATAACGAGAAGAAATGTTTTAGAGTGTCAAAAAATAATGAGCAGATAAAAACACATATCTTAAAACCAAGAGCAGATTAGCCATTAGGAAAAGAAAAACCAGTTTGGGTGTGCTACTTCCAGATCTACTAGACCTTATTATATCCAGTATCATCAATATCAGGACTGATGGTAGAATTTAGTTATGATAGGATCGCATATGTTTTTCAACTCAGTCATCTTGTTGTTGATGTCAGCTCTGTCTGCCACCTTACTGCAATTACTATTCAACCACTGAGATGCACTATGGAGTGCACGCTCCATCTTCTTCTCATCATCCGCTGCTACTTTTGTTCTTATTCTACAGATTGCATTCCTCATGTCGTCGACATAATCTATAAAAGAATTCATTGACTCATATCTATTCACGTGTTCTTCATCTTCCGATTTATATTTCTCAGCCTCTCGAATCAACCTCTCAATCGCATCCTCCGACAACCTCCCACTGTTATTTGTAATCGTGATCATCTTCTTTTTCCCTGTATTGTTCTCTTTCGCAGCCACATTCAATATACCGTTTGCATCCATATCAAAGCATGCTGTGAATTTAGGAACACCACGACGTGCTTCTTGAATTCAATTTAACTCGAATCTACCAATCAAGTTATTGCGACTAGCTCTAGTATTCTCACCCTCACACCTGAAAAATAACACCAGTTACTCCATTGACGGCAGTAGTGAACTCCTTCATTGCCTTCTTAGGAATGGGGCTGTTCCTTGGTATTACCACTCATTCGATCTCCATGCAACTCAATACCAAGAGAGAGAGGGGTGACATCCAACAATAACAAATCCGTCAGCATCTCGTTACGGTCACCATTCAAAATAGAAGCTTGCACAGCAGCACCAAATGCGACAGCTTCATCAGGATCGATGCTCTTGCAGAGTTCCTTCCCGTTAAAGAACTCCTGCAATAGAGATTGAACCTTTGGAATTCTAGTGGAGCCACCAACCAGCACAATTTCGTGGATGCTGCTCTTGTCCATCTTACAATCTGCCAAACACTTTTCGACAGTTTCCATACATTTTCTGAACTAATCCATGTTCAATTCTTCGAAATCACTACGGGTAACAGACGTATAAAAGTCGACACCTTCGTGCAAAGAATCAATCTCCATGGTTGTTTGAGTAGTTGTTGGAACAATTGCCGAAATCCGCCTGCAAAACAATCACAAAGAAAAACCAAACAAATAATGTTATGGCTGAGTCACGACCAGGTCGCTCTCTTTAAGACGTTTCGCGGCTCTGCCCAATATTGTGCAAACAATTCTTTCATATCGCGTCGTCCCCAGGATAAAACAGCCGAGTAAAATCTCTCTCACAATCACTCTTGCATTTTGAGAGTATGTGATACTTGTACACTTCTATTCTTGCTCAGAATCAAATTTCTAGAAAACAAGTGATGATCACACACTAGTTTTCTTTCTCTCAAAAAATTCTTACTTTTCTTTAAAACTCCAAAAACATTATATGAAAATTCTCTTAATGTTTTCCAACCAAAAATATGATTTTATGCTTAAGAGTTTCAAAAAGTTTTAATGAAAACATTTATATGGTTTAATAAAAACCATTTACTCTTGTAACATGAAACGGTCAAGGAATTTATCACAAATAATAAATTGCTTTTATGAAGATCATTAAGACTATTATTAATAATTTTAATAAAAATAATACATGAAAATACATTTTGTTTTAAAACATATATTTCCAACAATCCCCCACTTATATTTTTAAAACATTGAGCAAGTTCTATATAGTGATGTGCACAAGTAAAGGTATCTTTCGATTTTGAACCTTTACATAGTGCTAGACTCTCTAAAAATCTGATCATAGAGTGAACGTAAGTCTTTGAACTCTAGGAGATAAGAAGATTGTCTAACACACACAAAACTATACTAGTGTAAAGTCTAAAGCCAGCACATTACGACCCTGTGCTTGAATCCCGGTTTAATGAATGATCTAGAGATCTGCCCATATTCTCATAGAAAGCGGACACACTTTCACATCCATATAGATGAGTCTATCAAGAGTACTCCTGTAGCTAAGTACTCCACTCTAAATAGAGATATAGACGTCATTAAGAGTTTTAGAAATAAAAATTCAACCTTAACTCGCTTCAGGATATCATGCGTGGGATGAATTCTCAAAAGCATGATTCAGTGTCTACATATTATCCGTGACTTAGCCTCATTTGAACCTACATTTTGGGATCTCCATTCATAGGTAGGGAGTCCATCATGAACAACTATGTCCATATCATTTGTGAATCGTTATTCCCTTTGAATCTATTTCTAGGTGGGTATCCATCACAAATGACTCAATTCTCCATGGGCATCAACATCATCCCATAAGATGTATTTACACCTTCTTATTAATCCTTTCGTCAAAGGAACAACGACAACTCTTTTCAGACCATATATAATCCATTCTCATAGCATCAAAAATGCCTTAATATCACCATATATGTCGACTCTACCGTTGTACTTAATGGTTCTCAACTCTTGCAATAGCCGCGGTACTATCGCATTGGATTAATATGTCTGTTCTTCCTCTATCTAGTAGAGGACTGAATCACTCTATCCCTTGGAGGATTCATTTGAGAGGATATCTCAATCAACATCGCAATAATATCCTTAAAGGATTGGGGTAAACATTTTTACATAGTGTATTTCTAGGTTTAAGGTTCTTTTTAGACACCTCATAACCTTCTCAATATTTTACTAATTATCCATACATGGATTATTGGTAAATCTGCATATATGTAACCCCCACTACAGAAGTATTATACATATAGTCCATCACGTAGCAAAAAGCAATGCCATGCTACCATACTCTTTTTTTTTTTTTCCTTTTCTAGTTCAATCACACATATTTACAAGCACCACAATACTAGAATCAAATGAGTGAAAACTACTTTATAAAGTTTTTTTTTTTTTTTTTTTTTTTACAATGCAGTGGAATATATCCAAAACAAATGTAGATTCAATTCAAAATTTACACTATCTTCATGCAAGTCTTTCATGTCAAATAGTAAACTAAACATGTCTTTAGTTTCATTAACATCGTACGAGTTAGAATACAAATTCAGCGAATCACTTATGCATATATAGCAAACAATCTTATGTGTTTATCGCATCAGTCAATTTTGAAACCATTTGATTCAATTGCTTCAGAGCTTGTTTCAAAATAAATAATGACTTATCAAATTTATATGCATTTCATTTTTTTATGGAAACTACAAAGTTTTTATTTTCATGCTTGGTTTACATAAAATCATCATTTAACTCATTCAATATATTTTTCTACATATGATATACAACAAATCACGCATAGTAGAAACAATATTACAAATCAAAAATGTAAATCCAGCGACATGAAAGCAAGTATCAAAATTAATTACCCTTTCTCTATTTGTCAAACTAAAACATTTGGTTCTTAAAAACCTTTTTCAAAGATTAAAATTTTGAGGAGCTAAGTATCTCAAACAAAGTAATAATGATGACTAAAATTCGTTTTAGTCTTACTACTTACACATCCATTCTTAAAGATCTCGTGATCTCCATTTCTAGCTAGCTCTTTAATCTAAGTTTTGTGTTCAAACATACATCATGTAAAGAACCCCACTATTTTTCGACTCAAAAGAAAATTTCAAATCAACACCAAAAGATCTAAAATTGAAAAATTACTTATGCAAATTGCATTTCTGCCCACATTCATTCAAAAAATTTCTATAGACGTTGGATTTTGGTGTTTAACACCAATTAAGAAACTAGAAATTTTTCCCATTCATACAAAAAATTAGAAATAATTTTTCTAATCGCAAATAATTTTTATAATTCATATTTGACGCGCTATGCGTTCGTTCTCATAACTAATAAAGTAATGATCCAATTTCAAAATCCTTTTGGCACAATAAAGAGGAACAAACAAACATTTTTCATGAGGACAACATTGCATAATTCACTACTGAGAAGATCAGTTTTAGTCACCAAGTTAGACTACGTGAAACACCAAAAATATCTTGTAAAATTCTCAAACATTTTATTCCTCATCCAATGCTTTTGTAAACTAGTAAGATTGGAAGTCTACATGTTTTGGTGAGTTGGGTAAAATTAGATACACGTTACTCAAAAAATTCTTAGAAAGTTTAGAGGAACACAAAAATGACTATACTCATCACTAGTTCAAAAATTTCATAGAAGCAAGATGAAATCACATATTTCAAACATTTAAAGTTTCAGTCATATCATATCATATAAATAATATAATATTTAGTTCAAACATCCCATTGATAACATATATATTGTAGTAGTGGAATGATCAAGTTCAACAGAATTTTAACCTCAATCTTTTTAAAAACAAGATAGGCGGAAACTAGATTCTTTCTCATTTTCGTGCGGTATGAACATCTTTAACAAGATAGTTCTACTCGAAGCAAACTTTTGAGACCATACCAATTCCAAGAATCCTAGAGATGTGAGTATAACTCCACACCACTTTCTTTTAAACGGTTCGTTTCAACTTTTGAACCATAACCTATCAAAACAAACATGGTGTAAAACACCAATATATATCAACTTCTCACCGTATCCACAATTCACATTAACTTTTCTTGAAAAGCATTGTTAATAACATTTGATATTCTTGCAATGCCGTGTCATAAGACTTGGTTTAATGCAAGCATAACAAATAATTTCATAATTAAAATTATGTTCATTTCTTGGAGAGAGTTGGTATTCATATTTGTTTCGACTAGGTTTCTTATTCTTAGAGTTTTGGTTTGGTATCAAGTTCTATCTCATAAGTTCCAAACTTGTATGAGTCACACATTTATTGTTATAAATAATAATTCTCAATATCTAGTTTCCGTGCAATTCATTCTAAGATTGAATAATCAAATTATTTTTCAATCTAGAATCCAATTATTTGATCGCTACAATAACTACAAATAATTCATCAAGTATACCTCATTTCCTTTGAAAGCTCAATTGGTCATAAACCATTGTCCACTCTTTCCACACAAGCAAAGAAATCGTCAAAACCATTGCTCCATACACCGGCCAGCATTTACTCGCAATTTTTATTTTCATAGGGAAACCAAAATTTGTTGAAGCAAGTGAAATTATCACCTGTCATAATCATTTAAATGTGAGCATTTGTAACCCAAAATAAGTAAGGTATGAACTTATATAAGTACCTAAAAATCAAATAAAAATTAGTACTCCAAGTATCAAACAAAAATAAAGTTTTATAGTAACGTCATAGATTATAACTTTCTACTAAGCATATTATCAAACATATGGCGTGCACTAGTTTGATTTCTAATAATGATCTTATCTTTTCATTACCAAAACAAGGGTAAAGTACTAAAATCAAAACATGATTTTTATTGTAAGTTCTTACATCTCTAAGCTCTAAACTCAAGTATCACGACTCATATTTTGGACATACATACACAGCGATTTTAAAATCACAGCATCTCTCAAACCAAAAATCCAATCTAAAAATTTCAAAATGAGTCTTGAAGATAAGTTCATGATCTACAAGTTTCATGTTATACACGAATCCAAAATAACCACACAAAGATCAGAAAACCGAAAATAATGAGATCTAAATTTCTACTCGTTAGAAATTTTCAGCAACGTTATGCAGTTTTGTAAAATACTTTAAAAATACTTTTCGGACTCCAAAAATTATAAAAAATTTACCTGTATGATCCTCATAATGTCTAATATATACGGAAAAAAATTTCAAGAACAAATTCATTTTCGTTTAAGAGATCAGCAGAAAACTTTATAACGTGTTACAACTACGGCCTATTATGATCAGGCATCAAAGTTCAATTTTAGTTACCAAGTAACCTAAAAATTCTAAGCATCATGTTAAATCGCTAATAAAAATTGAACCATAAATAATTTAATACATATAAATAAAACAATGATACTTATCGTGTTTCAGCAATCGTTTTTTCTTTTGATCACTAAGGCAGAATAAAGCGTCTTAAAATTGTTGGAACAATTGCCGAAATCCGCCTGCAAAACAATCACAAAGAAAAACCAAACAAATAATGTTATGGCTGAGTCACGACCAGGTCGCTCTCTTTAAGACGTTTCGCGGCTCTGTCCAAAATTGTGCGAACAGTTCTTCCATGTCGCGTCGTCCCCAGGATAAAACAACCGAGTAAAATCTCTCTCACAATCACTCTTGCACTTTTAAAGTATGTGATACTTGTACACTTCTATTCTTGCTCATAATCAAATTTCTAGAAAACAAGTGATGATCACACACTAGTTTTCTTTCTCTCAAAAAATTCTTACTTTTCTTTAAAACTCCAAAAACATTATATGAAAATTCTCTTAATGTTTTCCAATCAAAAATCTTACTTTATGCTTAAGAGTTTCAAAAGGTTTTAATGAAAACATTTATACGGTTTAATAAAAACCATTTACTCTTGTAACATGAAACGGTCAAGGAATTTATCACAAATAATAAATTGCTTTTATGAAGATCATTAAAACTATTAAAAATAATTTTAATAAAAATAATACATGAAAATACATTTTGTTTTAAAACATATATTTCCAACAGTAGTAGATGAGAGGATCCTCTTTGACCTCTCACATGAAGTCCTCAACCTCCTAAGAGCACTCGGGCTTTCACTAATGTCCTTGCTGTGCTTTGTGTTGAACTCATGAATAAAGTGATCAACCATCCTGTTATCAAAATCCTCTCCTCCGAAATGGGTATCTCCAGCTGTAGCCTTGGACTTCAAAAATACCCTCTTCAATGGTGAGTACCGACACATCGAAAGTACCACCACCAAGATCAAAGATGAGAACATTTGTTGCACCTACACTGGTTCCCTTTTTGTCAAGACCATAAGCTATCGATGCTGCCGTTGGTTCGTTGAGGATTCGCATTACATTAAGGCCAGCAATGGCCCCAGCATCCTTAGTAGGTTGACGTTGTGAACCATTAAAATAAGCTGGGACTGTGATTACGGCATTCTTTACACTGGAGCCAAGATAAGTCTCTGCGATTTGCCGCATCTTAGTGAGAACCATAGATGAGATTTGCTCTGGTGAAAATGTTTTCGGCTTTCCTTTGTAATTGACTTGAATCATGGGTCTGTCGCCATTGCCAATGACCTTGAAGGGCCATACCTTGATATCACTCTGAACAGTGTTATCGCTTATTTTCCTACCAATCAAACGTTTCACATCTATGAAACAGAAAACAAAATAAGAAATATAACGATTTCGCGGCAAAAAATATATACTAGATAATACAATGCGAATCTAAGCCATGGTCGGAAAGCAGCTTACCGTAAATAGTATTGAGAGGATTCTTAGAAGCTTGATTCTTCGCAGCATCACCAACCAAACGTTGACCAGAATCAGTAAAAGCAACAAAAGAAGGAGTAGTACGATTTCCTTGCTCATTAGCAATAATCTCAACACGATCATGCTGCTCCTATACAAGAATATGTCGTTCCTAAATCTATTCCTATAGCTGCTCCCTGTCCTATTCTTGCAGCCATGTTGTACTAGTAATTATACAATCAAAACAACAACCTCAAAAAACGAAAGAAACTAATATGTGCAAAGAAGAAAACTAACGTTTTGAAATTTGAGAGGAGAAGGGTTAGATTGCACTTAATAATGCCTATAAATACATACTTTCTATAGGTTATATATAATTAAGGATTAATTCCGAGTTTCCATATATATATATATATATAGGCTTTCAACTGCCAAGTTAATTTGCTGGCTCATGGCTGGCTGGTTGGCTCGCAGAACAGAAGAGAGGGAATACGACTTTCTCAGATTATGGCCGTGTTTTTCTCTGGCAATTACATAAGGAACATAAGTTCTTGAACATCTGAAAAATGCATATTGAAAAACCTTCAAGGAATATCTTTATAAATAAGCTGATAAGACCACAGTTCACTAACAATGTTTATAAAAAAGCTATTAAAACTCAACATGCATAAGTCACCAACGAGTAGCCCAATTTTGTACACATTTCTCGAGTTTCAATATGATACAAATTAACATCAAATCTCATCTCAAGAGATGGGAGAGTATAATGACACGACCATAGAGTGAATACATAATTTAGATAGGTGCAATCTTACAAATACTTGGAATAATGAAACTACAAGAGAAAATTCATTTTTCTCTCCAGAACATCAAATAATCTACACAATACTTGATTACTTCTCTAGCTTACTTGACTTTGTAGTGCTTCTTCAGCTTGTTTTGTAGCAGCTGTTTTTTCTAGCAATCTTTGTTCATATGCTTGTAAGGATCCCAACAGCTCATTAAGTGTCATAGTTGCAACAGTATTACATTCTTTTATAACAGTAACCTTTGATTCAAACTTCTCTGGTAAGCTTCTTAAGATTTTCTCTACAATTGCAGAATCTTCTATGGTATCACCATTAGCCTTCATCTCATTGACAAGATTCAGTGTTTTTGAGAAATTTTTTGATACGGTTTCAGTAGTTTCCATCTGTAGTAATTCATACTTTCTCTTCAAGGTTTGTAATCTAACCTTCTTGACCTTGTCAGATCCTGTGTAGTAGCTTATCAAACCATCCCATGCTCTTTTAACTTCTTTAATGTAGATAACTCTATCCATGAGAGATTCCTGAATACCCTGATGAAGAATATATGTAGCTTTAGAATTCTTCTTTCTGTTTTCAGTTAAAATTGCTTGCTGAGCTGCTTCAACTACCGCTCCTTCTGCTGGTTCTACATAGCCATCTTTCACAATATCCCATTCCTCTTGGTATATGAAAATATTCTCCATCTGCAACCTCCAGTGTTCAAAGTTTTTACCTTCAATCACCGGTACTTTAATTGAACTTAAACTTGTCATCTTCTTCAACTCAACAACTCATACCCACAGCCCTAGAATCTTACCAGATGTAGAAAATTTGATATCAAAGACTTAATGAAAACAAGACAAGATACTCGAAAATACTTCTCTTAATTGATGTAATTCAAACTCATGGCTCAACATCCTATTTATATGTTTACAAACTTGACTCTCAAGTAATAAACACTTTCCTAACATAATCAAACTCTAACAAAGACTCTTCTAGAAAATTCTCACGTAAACAACTTCTAAAACAAGTAAAACTTGCAGCCCAAGTTTACTTCATAAACACTGTACCACCGTATCAACAATACTTGTGGATCCATTCACATCGTGTCAACTGTACCAGTTGATCCAACCACACTGTGTCAACTTTCATAATTGATCCATACTGCTTTCTTCATACTGTATCAACAAAACTAGTTGATCCCTTCTATCTTCTTCATAGTATCTTAGTTTATTCTTCAACAAGAACAAACATCTATTATGCAGTAGGATCAAGGCACCATCAACTATTGCGTACACATGAATATATATATGATACGAGTAAAAGAAGTCACCTGAAGCAAAGACAAAAAGGATGAGGATCATTGCAGAGAATTTACCCATGGATCCTGACAAACAGACAAACGAACAAACAAAGGTAGAAATATATGTAGTGTTTCTACTTTTTGAGTCTTGAGATTGATACTATAAAATATTGCAGTTCCACTTATATAACAAATGCAAGGGTAATCAAGGGGATATGTTCAGAAATTATTATTCTTGGAATTAAATAGAATTAAATAATTGAGATATGTTTGATTTCTTAATGAGATTTTGGTATTAAGATGTAGCTTAATATCTCGACAGATTCCCATCCATTTGTTGTGGTTTTTATGGGGTACAAGCTGATAACCACAGTCTCACTAACAATGTTTATAAAAAAGCCATTAAAACTCAACATGCATAAGTCACTAAAGCGTAGCCCAATTTTGTACACATTTCTTGAGTTTCAATATGATACAAATTAAGATCGAATCTCATCTCAAGAGATGAGGAGTATAATGACACGACCATAAAGTGAATACATAATTTAGATAGGTGCAATCTTACAAAAACTTGGAATGGTGAAACTACAAGAGAAAATTCATTTTTCTCTCCAGAACATCAAATAATCTACACAATAGTTGGGTTCATGGTTATATAACAACTAAGAGCAGTAAAAATATATGCGGAAAGAAAAAGAAGAGAAGAAGAATACAAGCTACGCAGCTACGCTAGACTGAATTAGAAAATCTAGATTAATCTAGATAGAGTCTCATGACTTCAAATAAAGTCAGTACTGAATTAAACAGAAACTATTATGAAACCTAAATTTCCGATTCCGCTCATACCGATTTCAGAACCGAGTATAAAACCCATTTTTTCCTCATTTCTTTTTTTCTTTTTCTTTGTTTTTGTAAAACAACTTTGATTCATTAACTTTCTTCTAACAGCTTCCGTATTATCTTATGACTATGAAAGAAGTTCAAACAAACAAAAGAGTGTTTTGATCTATTTTATAAGGTTTCTCTTCCCTTAAGGTTTTCACTTCACTTCACCACTTTATGGTGCAAAAGTTAGAGTGTAGACATTCGCGATAGGCAAACAATTATTGTACCTGGCCACTTTATCTTTACGGTACATTTGTCACGGGTGTAACTTTTGAAGACCTTTTCTTCACTCGGATTATGAATCAAGAATGAGGATACTCAATATTTTGTCAACAAATTTTGGGGAAAACGGCATGGTTTATAACGAGCGCGCAATTGGGGATATAAAACTAATTGGGGGATATAAATTACTTCCCCAAACCAATAGTGTTTGCTAAGGGGTGTTTTTGGAGGGTAAAAATACTAAAATACCCTTCCCTCAAAATAAAAATCTAATAACTTAAAATCAAAAAACAAAATCATATCCCCCATTTCCATCTTCACTGCCGGCATTCTCGTTAGGGTTAGGGATTTGAAACCTAAATATTCTCCACTTTGAAAACAATTTTTTTTTTTACATTTGGAAGTGATGAAGACCATGCCGGTAGTGATGAAGACCATGCCGGAAGTGATGAAGACCATGTTGGAATTTTTTTTTTTTTACATCACCGGAAGTGATGAAGATTATGCCGGAATTGATGAAGTCCATGCCGAAAAATGGTGCCGGCATGCTTGGTAACTAACATTTCAATGCCGTAACTTAATGCCGGCATGCTCGATAGAAATCTATCAATGCCCGTAGTCAAGTGAAAAAAAAATCAATTTTCTGGATACTTTACATCATGTGCCGGCAAAGAAATTTAAGCAACATACTATGCCGTTAGCAGTGCCAGCATGGATGAACGATCGACAACAACGCCGGCACACTGTGTTGGTGTGCCGACATTGATATAACTATGAATACCATGCCGGTTTAAGTTGTTCCGACATGATATTCATAGTTATATCAATGCCGGCAGGATGTTTTACAGGTGCAGCCATGGTGAATCCAAAGTTACATCTGGAGAAGATTCAACATAAATTTTGAAGACTTAGAGACATCTCTTTGGTCACTATGGTCACTCATCTCAACCAAAAATTTTGAACCAAACATTCATACTTCTAATCTCTACAAAATGATAAAAATTTCTATAAATCATTTTCAAACTAATCAATTAACATAACTAATTATTATTAACCACTAAACCTGATTAATGAGGGATAGATTAGGAATTATAGAAAATACTTAGATAAGGGGTGACCCTGATTTGATATTTAAGTCCAGTTTTTTTCTTTTTCCTCTATCCCCAATTAGTTTTCATATCCCCGATTGCGCATTCTTTATAACAACATGGGAATTCATTAGGTTTATGCCTTCAATTTTAGATTTTGTTGAATTGTAAAACATGGTGAAACGACGAAATTTTGGAATCCTCATTATGGATGGAATTGGGACGATAGAAGAGATAAATGAAGGCGAAGCCATAAAGGCATGCCCGTATCCATTGTCTGAGATAAATGAAGCCAGGAAGGCATGCCCCATACCCATACCCATTGTTACAATCACAATATCTTGATGTAACTGAGGTCTTAATATGAGATCGATGGAACCTCATCTCAGGAGATAAGGAATTTAACGACACGGCCATAAATTGGTGCAATCTTTTTTTTTGATCGGTCAATAGGAAAGATTTATTCAAACAATGCACACAAGCCGTGTGTAGGCGTATACAACTAAAGAGAGCACACAAGATCAGCTAAAACAGAAACACAAACAAGAACTACAAGCGTAGAAATAAAATTAAAGAACAAAGTGATACTGTTACTTGAAGTCTGCGAACCTTAACAAGAAGGCCAACCACTTCAAGATTGCAATCTTACAAAACTTGGAATGGTGAAACTAGCTACATTTTTCAATCTAAAACATCAAATAATCTGAAGTGATAACACAAGAAATGGGTTCTGTAATTGCTCTCCATAACAACTAATGACATGAAAAGGGGCAGCGTAAACTCACTGAAAATGAGATGGTCACCTCTGAAGCAATTTCGCTTGAACTGCAGTATCTGCAACAGCAAATTTCTTGAGGCTGCTTCCAACGGAGTCTGCAAAATCAAAATTTTTTTTCAGAATGTGTACTTAATAAACAAGCTTGCTTTCTTTTCAGACCATATCTACAGATAATCAAACACAGAGTAAACAACAAGTTTAGAAATTTGCTAAGCAAACAACAAAAAAAGAACAGTGGACAAAGGAGAAATATCTTAAAATTTCCCTCAAATTGTAACTCTATATAGTCAACAAATTCTTTGGATCATTTAAATTGTAAGCTCTGATGGATTATTCACTACAGAACGTTTGATTGAATTGAGGATTTTAGGTTTTTTTCCCAAAAAAAACATTTGGGAATTTAAAGTTTCTGCCCCAGATCATGTAACTACCATCTATGTGCATGATTATTACACTTTACTCGAGAACATTGTAGAGCATGAATTTGATTAAATTGGGGGTTTTAAATATTTTACCCTCAAAGTACAATTAAGTAATATTAACTGAATCAAAAGATTGGATTTAAAATCAATCATATAAATACATGATAATTCATTCTTAAGATTGAATTGTGGATTTAAAAAATTTTGCCCTAAAAATGCAATTATGTAATACTAACTGAAAATCAAAAGATTAGATTTAAATCAATCATAGAATATAAACGATTATCTACTCTTATAATTGAATTGGGGGTTTCATTTCACTTACCCGCGGAGATGGGCTCAAGTAGAAGAGGTGTAAGGTAGGAAACTGGAAACCAGAAGGAAGAAGGGGACGAATTGAATAGAGAGTCCGAGAGAGAAAAATTCTCTGAAACCTATATGAGACTTGTTATGTATTTGGCACTAAACCATTAAAGTAGCCCCTTATTTACTACTAGATGACTGCTTCAGCAGTGCTGGGACGACCGAAGTAGGGGCTGTTTTTTGTGACGCAATTTGTAACAGATTTTGCAACAATATCTGTAACAGTATTTTTATAACATTTATAAGCGTTATATTCGTGTAACACTTATAACATATTTTGTAACATTTCTGTAACATTTTAGATCTGATGGCTGAATTTTGTTGGCAATCAACGATCAAGATTAAAATTAAAAGTTTAGGTGATGGTTTTTTAACCATTTTCATGCCGTATTAGCCGTCAATTGGGTCGACTTCCGTTCGTTTTCATCGCTCCTAACCGTAGACGGGGACGATAACTTTCCGATTGTTGACTCAATTTCGAGAAAAAACTACCAATACTCATTCAATTGAATCGATTAAAAACGAAAAAAAAACGTTGCAAACAATGCATTTTTAGGCCCCATAGTGACAGTATAGAAGGGACCCCCTTCGGTCGTCCTGATAAACCCCCTACATCTCTTAGGATTATGTCCTTTTTTTGTTAGTAATCACTATTTAGACCTTCATTTTTGTTTTAAACACAGAACAACCCTTGATTGAAAACAAATTTTGCTGCCCCTATTTCTGTGCTGCCCCAAAGTCAACCTTCGTTGACCTTGCCTCAGGGCCGGCACTGAACTATCCAAGATTATGTAGACCAAACAAGAACATCTAGATTAATCTAGATAAAAGTAAACACTACATATGACATTTCTGCTGAATTCAACAAAAACTATTATGAAATTCACATTTCCGATTCCGCTCATACCAATTTCAGGATTGAGTACAAAGCCCATGTGTTCTTCGTTTTTGTATTACGGGAGACTTTGAATAGCAACTTAAACAACTTTGATTCATTAACTTTCTTCTAACAACTCCCATATTATCTTCTAACTGTGGAAAAACAAAGAAAGGAGAATACTTCTTGTTCTTGAACCCTCCTCCAACTAAAATCTCTCACGATCTTTTTACTCGCTTGATATATATAGCAGGGGGCAATGCATGATATATAAGTGTTTTTTTTATCGATATATAAGTAATACACTAGGTTGAATATGTTAGATCAAAATTTAGTTTCAGAATGTGTTTTGATCTGTTCTACAAGGTTTCTCTTCCCTTAAGGTTTTCACTTCACTTTACCCCTTTATGGTGCAAAAGTTTAAAGTGTACTATGTGGACGGTCACGAAAGAAAAACAATTATTGTACCTCGCCACTTTATCTGAAATTATGGTATATTTGTCACGGGTTTTGAAGACTTTTTCTTCACTCGGATACGGATTATGCATCAAACGAGGACACCCAAAATTTTATCACCGAGTCACCAGTCTAAAACCAATTACCCGAATCATTTCCACAATGTATGAATGTTGATTATATCAAATTTGACACATTGTTCGACAAAAAACTAACGCAAGGCTAAAACCTACGGTTTTCTAATCTAGCAGTTTATCTAGCAGTCCACGTCAGCTATGGAAACCTCCTAAGTCCTATGGTTTGGCTAATCTAGCAGCGAAACGCTGAATAGTTCAGCGCCCAGGTGAACGCTGAATAGAACATCGCTTGACTTGGTCAACTAGGTTGACAGCGCTAAATAAAGCATCGCCTGAAAATCGGGTTTTCTTCCTCGCAAAAAAAAAGGTCAAGCGCTGAATTGTGCAGCGCCAGCCTTGAACGCTGAATAGAACAGCGCCCCTACAAGCGCCGAATAGTTCAGCGTTGATGCCCTGGAATATTCGCCTAGCGCTGAATAGTTCAGCGTTAAAGTCACTTTTTGAGCGCTGAATAGTTCAGCGTTTCAATCTCGCTGCTAGTTGAACTGCGAGTACTTGCTAGGAGAGAGAAGTAGTGTTAACTTTTAGACCACACTTTCTTTTTGATTTGCAACACATTTTGGCCAATCTAGCATCTCAATCTAGCCCATAGGGGTTAGCTTAACCAACCAATTCGATCATTTGAAAAGTAGCGCATAAATGTCAATAGCACATCTCCATCCTAGGTGCTCTAGGAATAAATAGGGTGGTCTAACAAGCATTTTCATTGAAGTTGGAGTTCGGTCGATATTTTCAAATGGAGTTGTGCTTACTTCAACAGAAACTACCACAAAACCCAAATTTCCGATTATGCTCATACCGATTTTTGAATTGGGTACAACAACCTTTTTTTTTTTTTTTTTTTTATTTCATAAATTTCATTCATGATAAAATAGAGATTACATGGATTCCAAGTACATCAAGATCAAAGATCAGATTACAATTCAAAGGTACTAACAAATAGTAATTTGTGAAGAGAAGTAACAAATTACCAATAAGAGTACCAAACAATCCTAAGACTGAGAGAATGGTTTTGGGATTATAATCCAGCCATTTTGAAAGGGTTTTTTCTTCTTGAAAAAGAGATCTTCTCATAAAAATATGAGAGTAATATTCCCAAAGTCTTGAATCTTGATTTCCACACTTGAACTTCCATCTAAAATCTCCATTAAGATCACAAAAAAACTCCATGAGAGAGCATAAAGAATCTCCATAGAGGAGAAAACACAAACAAAGAGGGCAACACCCCCCCACCCCCCCACCCCCACCCCAAGAACACCATAAAAATCTCCTAAAAGCAATGGAGATTGAAACAAAAACTTAAATAAATTTATCCTAGACTACTAACTATCTATGAAAACTAGATTAAGTAAAGAAACCTGCTCAGATCTAGCCCAAAATGGACTAGATCTGAGCAGCAAGTTTTAATGGAAGAGAAATGTTTTTTTTGGTTTTGAGAAGAAACTAGAGAGGAGAGAGGTTTTTTTCCAATTGAGACTACCGTACAACATCCATGTTTTCTTCCTCATTTTCTTTTCTTGGTTTTTCTATTACTTGAGGCTCTTGATAGCAATTCAAATCAAACTACTTTGGTTCATTAGCCATATTATCTTCTAATTATTGAAAAAAATCTTCTAATTATTGAAAAAAAGAAAGGAATGGTATGTTTTTTGAACCCTTCTCCTCCAACCAAAATCCCTCGCAATTAGTGGTGGAGCCAAGGGTTGACTAACCCTGGCTCTAGCCCCATAAAAATCATAAAAAAAATAAAATAAACCTATACTAGTCCATCTGATACGGATCTCCCAGGAAATTCTTTAAACAATTAGACAAGGAGACCCGCTATCTCCTTACCTCTTTCTCCTATGTATGGAAGGCCTAACAAGGCTATTAAGGCATAAAGAAGTAGAGGGGAAAATCCAAGGAATTAAAGTAGCACAAAACAGTATCCCCGTCACCCACCTACTCTTCACCGACGACTGCATCATTTTCTCTAGTGAAGCTCAAAATGTTCTTAACATCATAAACACCTTTAGTTTAGCAACTGGTCAAATGGTAAACTTTCAAAAGTCAGGGATTTTCTTTAGCAATAGGTTCCCTAATAAATTTGGAAAAATGATAACAAAAATCCTTAAGGTCCAGAAAATTAATATTACCGATAGCTACTTAGGTATGCCTCTTTTTATAGGAGCTTCCAAAATCAAAACTTTTGATTCAATGATAGCCCGTTTTAGAAGTAAATTACAGAATTGGCGTGGGAGATATCTCAACCAAACTGCTAGAACTGTGATAGTTAAGATTATTCTTGAATCTTTGCCCATGTACCAGATGGGCTGTTATAAGATTTCGAAAACCATTACCAACCAAGTCGTTTCCCTACAAATAAATTTATGGTGGGGGAAGAAGGATGGTAAAAAAGGCTTCTTTTTAAAAGCTTGGCCTGACCTCATCATACCAATATCCCTAGGAGGGTTAGGATTTAGGGACTTAGAAGCAAACAACCTATCGCAACTAGGAAGACTTGCCTGGAATCTTCTAGATAACCCATATTCAATTCGGGATAAAACTCTGAAATCTAGTCATTATAGCAAATGCAGACATCCCTTTGACCCAAATGTTAGCACCACGGGACCTTGGATTTGGTCTTGTATTCTACAGGGGCTTGAGATGATTAAACCTCTATGCATATGGGAAATAGACAATGGCCAAACTATCCATATAAAAGAGGACTAGTGGTTTCCGGGAAACCTAGAATTTAGAAATACACAGCTGCCAGATAACATTTATCTGGTAAGTCACTTGATAGATGTAGAAAATCAGTCATGGAATTTAGATACTCTTAATGCTTTGTTTTAACCTAGCACTGCCCAAACCATCTGTCACATTCCTTTTCGTCTTAACAAAAATAATACTATCAAGTGGAAATTGAAACCAAATGGGAAGTTTACAACAACCTCTCTCTATCAACTTTGATATTATTACCAACTCTTCCTGGGAGAAAATATGGAGTATGGAAACAGCTCCAAAGGTAACGTTATTCATCTTCAAATGCATGCATAATATGGTCCCTGTAGATGATAATTAAGCTTTCTAAGTATGTTGATATGCCAAACATATGCCCTTTCTGTTCTCAACCCAATGAAACTTTAAAACACATTCTTATGGAATGCCCTTTTGTAGAAGTGTTTGGTTTGCTTCTTCAGCAAACCCTTTTGTGCTAGATTCTTCTAACTTGTCTTTCCAGGAATGGATTACTAGTTGGAGCTCTGATCCAGTAGGTTGGGATAGTGATTTGGGCCCCTGGAATGCTTTTTGTGCAGCAGTGGTTTGGCATATTTGGTTAGCAAGATGTGACAAAGTCTTTATATGAATCATTCTGAACCCTCAACATACTTTTGATAGAGCCAAACAGTTCTGGTTAGAAAATGTGCATGCTCAGCGAAGCATAAGATACATCCGACAATTTTCTTCGGCACCAACTCAAACAAACACTTGGCAGAGCCCATATTTCGGAACTGAAAAAATTAACTTAGCTACTAAGTGGAACCAACCAACTAACATAATGACAACTGCCTTGATTCTAAGGAATTCTTTGGGTTATTGCAGGGAGGTGCGAACCATGGAAATCAAGGCCCTGAATAAGGACATTGGAGAGGTGTTAGCGGCAACTGAGGCGTGGAATTGGGGACTACAGCTTCAAGCCTCCACCATCAGCATTGAAGCTAACAACAACAACCTGGTCAGACTCCTTTCAGGCCTCCAAAACAGTATGGATTGGAAAGCAAAAGCCATCTGGGAAGACAGAAAATATAATTTTTTGAATGCTTTCACCCTTTCAAAACTCTTTACTTATGTTTCAACTAGTAAAATAGCAAACCGAGCAGCAATTGCATTAGCTAATGACACTGCTAATGCAACAGCAACCCGCAACTACATAGGTTATCCTCCAATTTGCATTTTTCATCTTTAAACCAGGATAGACTGGGTGCTTGTACCCAAGTCTATGAACAAGTTTGTTTTGACTTTTAATCTTTATTCTAATTTTCTTATCGAAAAAAAAGTCCAAAATTTTGTATTTAATCCACCAAATTTTATATTTTAATCCACTAAGATCTTTATTTATTTTTATAATTTTTTTTAGCCTGCCTCATTGGTAATTTCTGGCTAACTTTCTGTTCGTCTATAGCACGGGGGGTAATGCATGATATAAAAGTGTTCTCTTTGATTTTTATATACAGTAGGTTGAAGATATCAAGACTTAGTTTCAGACTATTTTTTTGATCCGCAACCGCAAGGTTTTCGCTTCACCACTTTTATGGTGCAAACCGCAAAGGGTAGAGAGTCACGAGTGACAAACAATTACTGTCCTGCCACTTGGTCTTTATGATAGAATAGTCACGGGGGGTTAACAATTTCGAATCTTTTCTTCTCTAGAACTATGCATGTCAAACGAAGATAAGATACTCCATATTTTGTTGCCACTATCCAAACCCAATTTCCGTAGTGTCCGAATGATGAAGGCGTCGTATACGCCGATACTTGGTCTAGCAAGAAATTTCATTTAAGCAAGAGTTCGGTTCATATTCTGGATTTGACACAGTGTTCAAAACTAACGGAACCAACCAGTTGAATTCAATCATTTGAAGAGCTAATTAAAATTTTCTAAAGTGGCGAGCAGCTCAATGGAAATGGCACACCTCATGCTCTGGGCATAAATAGTGTGACCTTAAACAAAGTTTTTATATTGTTTTCGAATTCCATTTCGACTCATTCAGAGTGGTTCAGTATTACTATGACATTGCCCTAAAAAAAAAAAAAAAAAAAAAAAAAAAAATTTGGGAGAAAAGCAAGATCAGATGTCCAACGAGAAACTATTAAGCACTTTTATTTGGGTTCTAAAATTCGTCCCCTGCTTGGTCCATTTTATTATATGCACAAAAAATCATCTTAAAATCAGGTCTATGCAACAAAATTTGAGAAAACAACCACATTGGAATTCATTCATTAGGTTTATGGCTTCCATCTTAGAACTTAGTTGAATTGTAAAACATGGTGAAGAATTTGATACTGTTTTTGGTATCCTTATTTGTGGATAGAATTCGCATGATGGAAGCCATATGTGAAGGCATTCCCGTTCTCACATCTCCTGTTCAGATCAAATGCTCTTTCAATTTCCAAATCCTCTTGATGTAATCCCTTGATATAAGATCGAATCTCATTTCATCATCTCAAGGCCTCTTGATGGCATAATGACACGGCCGTCAAGTGAATTTTCAAATTAAATAGGTGCAATCTTTGCACAAACTTGGAATGGTATAAACAGCTCTACAACAAAATGCATTTTTCTCACTAAAACATCAAATTATCTGAGGAGATGAAACAAGAATTGGGTTCTGTAACTGTTTCATTTATGTACAACTCCCAACAACTTTTAATACATCAAATTCGCTGTGAGCTCTAAATGGATGACGCTTATTTTGCTTTTTGAGCCACAAAGGTTGGATTTTGGTTTATCAAGCCTAAATTTCCGGTTCGCTCATATCGATTGTTAAATTCAGTAGAAAGCCCCCATATTTCCTTCCCTGTCTTCTTCGTTTCTGGAGTATCAGAGCCTTCTCTTCCATATATCTTCTGAGTTTTTACAAGCGATATGTCACCACCAACCTGTAAAAAAAAAAGAATAATCAGGAAGAAATCATAAGAAAATCTGAAAATGTCAATCTATACAGCAAAAAAGAATATAAGATTGTCCAAATAAGCAGATCCAAAAGAAATTATCAACTGAACTGATTATTATGAAAACTGAATCCTGAGGTTTACCTGAAAATCATCGGAAGTCCATTTGTTAAAAAGCTTAACGTCGAGGTTTTGGTGATACATCTTGAGCTACTTCTGCCATGAAGTGTGACGCAAAGAGTTTGAGAGAAAAATAGAGAATCCTAGTTGTGTGTTTGTAGATACCCCAAAATTGAGAAAAGGATATATTGATGAGCACGCCTTGCAAGTGATGAAAGATGTGCTGGTGGTGGAATGACAAGACAAGGTGCCCTCACACGAGCATGGTAGATGTAGGATGAGTGGGGAACATACAAGGTTGATCAGTCACTGACAGATGGGAATGGAAAGACATATCAATGTCATGAGTAGGTGAAGAGTATTGGATGGTGTTGCGTGTGGGAGCAAGTAAAGGGACAGCAGCAGGTGCTAAGAAGGCAAGTGGAAGGAACGGTAGAGGCCAATAGGGGCTAAAGTGATTTGCACTCGCACAGGCGAGTCGCATGTGTGAAGAAGTAGAAAGTATAGGAAGAAGTGAACAGCGCCTGTATGACAAGGGACACAAGATGATGGAGGGAACATAACAGTAGGTGCTAAGGATGGTCGAGCAACCTACGTCAGTACATGGAGAAGCACTAGGCATGGGAGGAAACGAGAGCGTGATTCCTGACTGCAATGGCGAATGACAAGAGATGACTAAGGGAGTGGCAGGTGTTCGTTGCGTCCAAGCATTTTTCCTCGACACAAGCGGGTCGCACGCATGGGAGAAGCCGAAGGAAGTAGAAGAGTAATTTGCCCTTACACACGTGAGTCGCATGTGTGGAGGGAACGACAAGGTTAAAGAGTGGCCATCGGTCCTGCACTTGCACGAGTTGGTGCTAAGAGGAAATGAAGGCGCCCATTCTCTGGACAGAAGAGTGCTGATAGCGAATGGGCCCCAGTCAAGAGCAGCCCCGATCCATAGATAGAGGTGCTTCACAATGACAGAGATATCAAGGAGGACTCAACATGCCAGAGTGATGAAGAAGTCAAGATAATACAGGTGTACGGTATCAGAGGACTCAAGGAAGATTTGGGAATACTATAAATACCCACCTCTTAAGAAGAAGAGATTATGCCTTTTCTATGTATTCTTAACATTGTACTACTTTCTGGATCAGAGTTATTCTTTTCCTCTTTGGTGTAACTCTAAGATTTATTCTTCTTAATTTATACCATTTTACAGTGTTCTGGTTATAATTGTTAGAGAAGAGTGAAATTAGAGACGATTTATGGTGCAAGTGCAAAGTGAAGTAGGCAGTCACGGGTGGTGACAATTATTGTACCTCTCACTACTTCACCTTTTTGCGATACATTTTACCACAGGCCTAAATTTGCTAGTATCTTTTCCGAACTGACACACTGTTCAACGGAAAACTCACGGAATACGTTTAAATCGTTTTCAAACCACATTTTTGTTGGAGTCGTTGGACCGGTTTACATGTGTCTGCATTCTAAGATTTTGAACGTCCACATCTAACATCGGATCGTATCTAACAAAATCACTTCTTGGATATTTATTTCAGTAGGAGAGAAGATATATGGCAGTTTATGGATATCTGAAATGCTATTACATTTATTGGAGTCGTTGATCCAGCTCTTTAGGAATGTAATAGCATTTCCAATAATATCCGTTTTTGTTGGAGTCGTTGGTCCAGCTCTTCTCCTTTAGAGATCATAGCAAAACTTTAAGTTGATAGTTCTCATGTACTGAACTAATCTGCTTATCAATACATCTCTTTTGTTTCAAAAAAAAAAAAAAAAAAAAAAAAAAAAAAAAAAAAAAAAAAAT
>JAJJMB010015535.1:1842173-1892867 GCA_023531105.1 Papaver atlanticum | reverse complement strand
AAAAAAAAAAAAAAAAAAAAAAAAAAAAAAAAAAAAAAAAAAAGATATACGGATATTGCCCAAAAAATAATTCATACCATGAATGGAGGAAGGTAAAGGGTTTCTCGCTTTGAAATTTGATATGGCTAAGGCCTTTGATAGATTAGAGTGGCCATTTCTGCTAGATGTTACAAAGAAAATGGGTTTTTGCAATAAATGAGTTCAACACCACTAAAATCACTGCAATGGAAGCTTTATCACGGCAGCTAGTTAAGGAGGAAGAACAACACTTAATCTATGGTATCAAGATTGGTAATAGTGCTCATGCGATATCACATCTATTCTTTGTCGACGACTGCCTTCTCTTCATGGAAGCCGATTTGCACAATGTCAACAATATTCTTCAAGTGATATAAACATTTGAGGATGCTTCAGGCTAACTAGTAAATTCTCCAAGTTGAGTGTACACTTCAGTTCTTTCCTACCGGACAGATTTGTTGACTGCTCTCGAGAAGACTTAAAATGCAAAGAATGAAGGCAGATGAATACCTTGGTATTCTGCTAATAATTGGTAACAATAAAAAGGTTTGTTTCTCGCATCTAGTATATAAAATTAAAAATAAATATCACACTAAAACTATGTTAGAAAGTGGCAGGTCTACTATGGTAAAGCATGTCAGAAACGTTGTTCCGGCTTATTCTATGACTTGTATCAAAATACCTAATGAAACTATTAACCAAATGAACCCTTTGTAGGGGAGATTATGGTTGGGTCTCGGAGAAAGTCTGCATTTAGAACTCAATAAATTCCCTTTTTTCTACTCCTTTATCCGGGCTTGAGACCGGCAATGAAATGATATATAATTTCAATGACGGAGTTAAAAAGGGAGGGTTCATCACAAGATAAATAGATTGCATATCATACCAACAATATTATAAGTCATAAAGAGACAAATACAATCAGAAGCAAAATGAAAGAAAAAAATGCCCAAATTCAGTAGAAATGAAAAGAGTAAACCCACCATCAGTGGCACTTCTTTTTCTTTTTCTTATTCTTCTTGTTCTTCTTCTTTGTCGGAACCACTAAGATAGGTTCAGCATCGGTTCTTACATAACTCTCGGTCTCTTCATCCATTTGTAAGCCAAGAGTTGAAGGATCCACCAGTTAGAAACCTGTGTCTTCCTGTTCATTGTATTCCTCTAATTCATGGAGACCCCTAGGTGGTGGTTTCAACATCACAAACCAATTAGATGTATCTGACTCTCGAGAATAGAAAACTTGTCGGGCTTCTGACGCTAAAATGAATGGATCATTCTGATATTGGTTGTTATGCTGACGTAAGTTGACCAATGTAAAGCCTTTTTATAGCTTGACACCAAAATAGGTGTGATCCCATTCACATTTGAATATGTGAATTTGAAACATATGTCGGTAATCCAACATGAGAATTTGTTCTAAAACACCATAGAAACCACTTATTTGTGACCATCCTGCATCTAAAGATTTTGATTCAATTGAAACACTACTGTTTTGTGTGACTCTTTGAATATCCTTCGTAATAAACCTTGACCCATTTATTTGCAAGCCTTTATATGATACACAGTTTAATAAAGGACCATATGCCAACCACTCTACTGTATTTGATACTTATATGTCTTGATGAATTTGCATTTTAACCTATAAATATAATTTAGTTAGCAGAACACAAGTGACCACTGTCATGGGCGCAAGCTCTATGTTTTGGCTTGGTAAAAGCTAAAATTTTAATGACATAATCGTCTCTAACAGTGAAATATAACTTGTTTTGTGGGTAATGCAAAAAAGAGGTACTACTCAGGAAAAATGAATCTAAACTGCAAACATCTAACAAATGACCAAGTGGTGGTGCACGTACCTTTTGCCGTATTCAATATGCAAATGTGTCTGAGTGTATGGAAAGGAGTTGGTTTTCATCACTGGCAGTATCGGAAGATCTTAACTCAATGCATTCTAATAAGAAAAAAAAAGTAATATGAAAAAGATTCGTAAAGGTATTAACTGATAACAATTTGAAATGAACATATAATGTCATAATTTTTTATACAGTCAATGTTGTTGGTGATGTGTTGTTACTTAACGATATTCTATTACTTTTTCAGGCACAAAGACTCCAAATGCTGGAAATTCGGTAGCAGTATACCACCCCACACACGATCAGTACGCTCGACTGGAGGCGGAAATGGTATGTTCTACAGAACATACTTTAATTCATTATGTGTTTGCTAGTATGATTGTTTAATTAAACACTACTTTTAGATTTTTATAACTGGATTTACATTTTGTTTGCACCAAAAGGAGCAGAACACAGCTGAAGAGATTGATAGAGTCAAATTGTGGAAAGTGGGTCACAAGCAGAAGGAAGGAAATGAACCAAATCCAGGGGTTGTTGAGGCTTTTGTGAGGACTCAAGAGAATTATTCTTTCTTTGTTTATGTGTTTGAATGATTCAATTCATAAATGTGACTAATTCTGTTACACACTAATATAGGAGAAAATTGCAAGAGATGAAGAACAGGGTGGTGCTGATGTTGGATCATCTGTGACAGATTATCTTCTTGTCAAAGCTCTTAGTGACGATAAACCAGGTCGACTAAAAGGAGTAGGGTTTGGAGCGACAAAGACAGAGATGGTTATCAAGTCCCATTATAAGAAGATCAATGGGAGACTTATGATGTTAAAGGTGGGAATTTTATTATTGATTTAGTTTTCTTTTCTTAGTTTATGAATTTAAACTTGCCCCTTATACTGCCGGTTTGGTCTTTGTATAGGAAAGGACCTCGAGATGTGTCTGCTGCCATGATGGATTCCAGTTGTAAAATGCCAGTCCAAATGTAAGTCTATTTACATGTTTATACACTCGCCAATTTTTCTTCTTTGCATTATGCCAGTTTTTTTTTTTGCTTTATGTCAATTTCTCTTGTAACTGTGGTATTTTTTCTGTAGTCTGCAAATGCCAGCAACAACCATGCTAGCACTAGCATGGTCCGTGAAAATGATAGTCTATTGAGAAGACCCAATGTGGTGCAAGAGCCAGTGGGAGTGCCGAAGAAGAATACAACTTGCAAGTTACTCAGTTGGTACATTAAGGGCGAGATTGTGGCTGATGCAATTATTGCTGAAACAGATCCAAAGAAGTTAGTCCATGGAATGCCAATAGGTTTTGGATCTTACAAGTTAGTTGCGAACACTTCTCGTGTGGATGATGTTATTATCTACAGGCAAACCAATGGGTTGAAGCGTATCCACGACGCTATAGGAACTTATATCTCATGGGCCAATGATCTGATATTGTTTGACTAGCCATCTGACTTCTTAATCTTTTTTGGGAGTGTTTTAGGAAACTTTGTTCTTCAGTAGCTAAGAAATTTCTATGGTCACAGGATATTTTGAATCATTCAAGGTTGTGAATGATCTGAAATTGTTTTAAGTGTTTGAATGTTGTCATTGTCACATTTTAATGGTTTACATTTCAATGAATGCTGGTATATTTTGAATGTTGTGGCCAATTTCATATTTTTTTTCACAAATGATAAAGAACCACAACTGTTATTAAAGGTTGTAAGTGGATTGTAACACATATTTCTACTACACATATATAGCCTGGTTGTCAAATATATGACATATAACTATAACAATACTTGTCAAAGAAATGATTTACAACTCATACATAAGTTGTCAAAGATTTGACATACAACTCTATCCATAGTTGTCAAGTAAATGACATATAACTCTTCCCATAGCTGTCAAAGAACTGACTTACAACTCATACATAAGTTGTCACAGATTTGACATACAGCTCTAACCATAGTTGTCAAGGAAATGACATACAACTCTTCCCATAGTTATCAAAGAAATACTTACAACTCATACATAAGTTGTCAAGGAAATGACATACAACTCTTCTCATATTTGTCAAGGAAATGACTTACAACTCTTCCCGTAGTTGTCAAGAAAGTGACTTACAACTCAAACATAAGTTGTCAAGGAAATGACATACAACTCTAATCATAGTTGTCAAATAATTCACATACAACTCTAACCATAGTTGTCAATGAATTTTCTACAACCCCAACAAGTGTAGCGTAGGAGTTATTTTCACAACCCAGGTAAGAGTTGTGTTAGGCATTAAGAGGAAATTTCTAAAGACATTCACAACTGAAGCAAGCATTGTAAAAAACTAAACGACAACTATGTTTGTGACTCTATCTGAAGAGTTGTAAAGATTTGTGGCTTATGCTTATGGGGACATAAACAGTTAGAGATAGAGAAAAGAAGAAAGACTTTTGTTGTGTAAAGCTTTAAGAGTGAAGGCATATGCATACTTTGATGCAAGTATGCAAGGATGAGTACTTGTGTGTGAATTTGATTCACTAAACCACAGAGTATTGCCGGTCATGTCCCATGGAAAATTTTAGGCCGTTAAGTGGGCAAGTGACACTTTTTTTTTATCAGTAAAGAATTTTGGTGATGGCGATTTTCGAACTCAGGTCACTGGTATCATCACCCAATGATTTTACCATTGTGCTACAGTGACACCGCGCGGGAAAGTGACACTTATCCAACAAGTACACGACCATTTTGAGCATTAATGGAAAACTAAAACACACGGCGTGTTTTCATACAAAAATAAAATTATCAAGATGAATTCATGGATTTAATTCGTTTTTGTGCTAACTGCTAAATAGTATAAAATTATATTATATCATTGAAATCATTCTTCGTATCTATCGTGCATACTTAAAAAATATTTTTATCATGTATTGCTTCAAAAATAGAATAACAGTATGTTTTTACGAAAATTTCACAATAATTTATTTTTAACTGCTTTTTTTTGCATTTATGAAAAGACGAGGGTACCCAAATATACCTCAATCTTAAACTTTTCCACCTATAAGTCCTCTTACCGAAAGTGATTGTCTATGGACTGAGTCGAGACAATACAACGAATCGGTATTCACACTTTGTGTGATCGTCTATGGATACGAGATCGAGACAATACAACAATCAAAGTGTGATTACTTGATAATAGGTTTGGACTTAACCAAACTCTATAGGATCACTATCAAGTAATACGGAGTTAACGTTTGTGTAATTTACTTTAAATTATAATAAAAACAATTATAATTATGGAAAACAAAAGTAAATGACACATAAAGATTTTGTTAATGAAGAAATCACAAATGCAGAAAAACCCAAGGACCTAGTCCAGAATTGAATACTCTCAGAATTAAGCCGCTATACAAAATCACACCAATTTTGTATAGTTGAGACCAGGCAACTAAACCTACAGTTCACCTAGTTTCTTCAGTATCCTTGCGCTTCCCACATTCAATAAGTGCACGCACTGGAATAATTCTTTTGGTTCGTATTCCAAACAGTAAAGGAACAACAAATCTGTTCGGTAACAACTCTATTCAATCTCAGTGATATGAGTTAGACAAAGGCTCTTCTGTTTAATCCAATAAACTCCTTTGTCGGGTTTAGATCAATCTTTCAACAACTACCAAAGTAGCAGATATTAGATTTTGCAATCAATAATAGGATCTACCAAGATACTAAGTACTGATGCCGATCTACGCAACTAATCAATCAAATCTATCAAAGATAAACCGATTATAGTTGGATCCAAGCCGATCAAGTTTTGTGCACACCAAAGATTATGAAACCAATAAGAAATCTTCTTTGTCTTCAAATCTTCTTAAATCTTCAATAAACACCTGCACACCACAAATTGAATCTCTTGTGATCAATCACGCACAGAACGGAGTCTGTTAACAATGGATTATCACAAGATGTCTTTAGATCTACAAATAGTTCTAAAGATCCCGTCGACACTTCGATCTAGTTTGAGTGAATCTATATCAGAAGAGAAGATTCTCAAGAATAAACAAACTATGTGCAATCAAAGTTCAACAACCGTTAGTCAATCAAATCAAATCGAAAACTAATAATACTGCAATTATCTAGTTTCCCACCAACGGTACTTGTAGAGCTTCTTGATCCCACAGAAGTATTTAAACGAGCGGTCGTAAGAGATTTCGCCTAATTAGGGTACTTTCCTCTTCGAATAGACGGCTCCACCAGTAACAACACAACAAGGTAGTTTTGCTGGCTCTTAGGATAGTTTGCTCAAAATGCAAACTTGGGTATTTATAGACCAAGGAAGTTTGGACACCAAGGAATTTCCAAAACCGAATATTCTCAAGATATGCAATATATTTCCAAATCGGTTTTCATAATTCCTAGAAATGCTCTGTCCAAAAATAACTGAAATCCTACTAGAAAATCTCCAATTAGTAAATGCACATTACCAATTTTTATTTTCCAGAGATATGCATTTTAATTGCTGGTAATTAAAAGCATATAAAATTAACAACCTTAATTAAAAGATTCTCAACTTATTTCGGTCCGGGATCTCCTTGAGTTATTAAGGAATATATTTGAACAATAAAAGATAAGAGTTACTGAACATGATCAAAGTATGTCGACATCTTATTTCTTTGTAAATCCTTTTTCATATTTACAATCTTGGAACCGATTACCACACTTCCAAACAAGTATAGAACTGGTTCATCTGATTTCCAAGAACTATGTGATTGATCAAATATCAACACACTAATCATGGGTTTACGGTTCTACCAAACACAAGGATCAGTTCTACCTTAATATGGTTACTGCGACCGGTTACATCAGTTACCAGGATCGGTTACATCAATTACCAGGACCGGTTACCATATTCTCATGGTATTACTTGTGATCGGTCACACCAGTTACCAGGATCAGTTACACCAATTACCAGGACCGGTTACACCAATTAAAAGGATCGATTACACACTCTTTTGTGATTGGTCACACCAATTACTAGGATCGGTTACACCAATTACTAGGATCGGTCACACCAATTACAAATATCGATCATACCATCTTAGGTGATTACCTAGGATCGGTTATACTAATAAAAGTCATACCAATACATATGTCAGGCATTGTGACTAGTTTTACCAAGATACATAACAAGTTATGATCGGTTCTACTAACTCATACATATAGGTAATCCAAAGATATGCAATGAATAACAATACCAATAAGACTAGCGATTTCCCTTTCGATTCATAAAACAAGTTCATGAATGTACTTCCTTTAAACGAATGTAAACATTGTTTCCTAGGACGAAATCTTCACCCATACCCATACACATAATCACAATAGCATTCATACGATTATGTCGATGTCTTATATATGAAGTTCAAAAGATAAGAGTTTTACTTTGTATTCTAATTCCTTAACACTATGTTTACTAGAGTATAATCATTCACAGCTCCGCAGTTATGTTTTCAATATAGCACGACTTGAAAGATACGTTAGGAAAGAAACAGTTCAAGTCAAAATATTACTAACCTCAAGAGGAAGGATGATGTCGTCGATGTAGCTTGTTACTTCTTCACATTCAAGTCTTCGAGTAATACTTGTATGTCTCATTATCCTAATCTTTCTAGCCTAACCTATATGAAGTACAGGGATTTTCTACGCTCTCTCCCGGACGACAATTTCAGCAAGGTTTATATTAATGGACTTAATAGAGATCTGGCGAAGGCTTTGATATTGAAAAGAAAACAAGAACTCATACCTGGCCTCCGTCAAGTTGCGAAGGAGCTTGGTAATAGTGATGATCGTGGTGTTCTTATAACTAACAAACCCGAAGATGAAATACTCAAGAAGTTTGATGATTATCAAGAATTCGACTTTGCAGAGCCAGGCAACATGCCAATGAAAACGCTGAAGTATGCTAAAGATCATGTTCTGTCTTTACCTCCCCATGGTAGTGTGTAAGCACATGGATTTGGCTTAAGCCAAATGCACCAGAATGGGGGCTTCGGATGATGACAAGCCGAAGCCACCATTGACGATGACATGACAAGCCGAAGTCTCCAGTAACGATGACGTTGCGAAAGTGGACTTCCCTCAGAAGATAACCAGTGATTGCCTAAATAACCCCAACTTTAATAATACACGTGTACGTCTAATGACAGAAGACTTACTAAGAAAAGATATTAGGGTACACGTGTACAGTATTTCCATATCAGGCTTTGCCTATAAAATCAGAGCAATCCTCCAGAGAGAGGCAGAGCTTTTCAGAGAATTGTACTGTGTATTGGGATTAGTCTCCATATTACTCTATGATAATTTAAGGGTGTTTATATTTGGCGACTTCACTGGGGACTAATCCTCAATACCAATACAAAAATATAGAATCATGAATTCGGATACATCACGTAATCGTGTGTCCGAGACCAAAACACATTTGCTAATCGATCATCTAATCACCAAATCGAATCAAATAGCTTTGTCAGAACACCAACGAAAAGGGCAGGAATCAGACCCTATGTGCACCGAAGTAGAACCCGAGGTAGGGTACCAATTTAGAGTCGAATGAGGAGGAGACCCATAGGATAGAGCTATACGTGAAGAATATGGGAAAATATTCTCCAAGTTCTTTCAGTAAATCCAATTCACCAAGCATCAACAGGAGATGGCATGTATGCATATGTTAAATGTCTTTTCCGGGGAAAACCCACACAAGTATATCGAGAAATACTTTCCAAGGAAAATCACATTTTTGGAAAAAGATAGAATGGCTGAAATCGGGTACTTACGTCCTCTTTACATCACGACAGCGGTGGGAGAAAATATCCTAAATAGATCCTTTGTGGATACCGGAGCTTCTTTTAACTTAATTTCTCAGAGCACCATTTGTCAATTGCGCATTCCTCCGATGGCAATCAGACATTTCGATACCGAAGTACGGGACTTTAGAGGAAGAAAACAAAAAACAATTAGAACAATATACTTAAAGATCACCATCGGACCTATCAAAGCTATCGAACTTTTCCATGTCACCGAGATGGACCTAACCTGTCACATCATTTTGGGGAAACCATGGTCACGAAAACACGGGATAGTGTCATCAATGGACCACCAATCCATTAAGTTTCTACATGAAGGAAAGGAGTGGCGTGTCGCAGCCACGAAGAATCCATTTACGAGTGCAGAAAAGGATCTTTTCCCCGAAGCATCCTTTTATGAACAAGACAATGCGATGGTTTCCGAAGACAATCTCAGAAATGGTAGAACGAACAGGGGCGAGACAAGCAACTGTAACAAATATTTCCAAAGTCACATCCAACTAGACGGAAGGAAGATCTATCGCTATGTCACCAAAGAAAACACAACAACTGAAGAAGAACAAGTAATGCATGCGATAGAGGATTTAACTATCGGTGAACCTAAACATGCTTGGGAGCGTCCGACCACTATTTCCAACTAAAGCTCAGAGCCGACAATCTCTCTAAACATAGGGACCCCAGAAAATCCAAAAATACTCCAAATAGGAAGCAATCTAACAAAGGAAAAGCGAGAGGAGCTGGAGAATCTACTGATGGAATTTCAGGATGTGTTTGCCTGGACATACGAAGACATGTCGGGACTGAACTCGACTCTCGTATTGCATGAAATCAAAACTTCACCATCATTCAAACTAGTAAAACAGCCTCGTAGAAAGTTCTCCCACAAGATCGAGGCACAAATTAAAGATGAAATCTCCAAATTATTGGAAGATGGATACATTAAACCCATACATCATCCAACATGGCTAGCCAACATCGTCCCAGTAAAAAAGAATAATGGAAAAATCCGATGATGTGTAGACTTCCGAGACCTCAATCGAGCATGCCCCAAAGATAACTTTCGCCTCCCTCTCATAGACCTCTTAGTCGATTCAACTGATAACCATGAAATGTACTCCTTCATGGATGGCTAAAGCGGCTACAACCAAATCTAAATGGAAGACTCTGATGCTCCTAAAACAGCATTCGCTATACCAGTTGGAAATTTCTACTATGTTGTCATGCCTTTCGGTTTGAAGAACGCTGGTGCCACATACCAACGGGCCATGACTCTAATTTTTCACGATCTAAATCACAGAGAAATGGAGGTCTATGTAGATGATATAATCGTCAAAGCCAAGAAAAGAGCCGATCATGTGCCAAACCTCAGACGCGTACTCTCCCGATGCCGAAGTTACGGACTCAAAATGAATCCAGCAAAATGCACCTTCGGAGTAACTTCGGGTAAAATCCTTGGTTTCAAGGTTACCAAGTCTGGAATCGAATTGGACGAAGATAAATCAAATGCTATTTTAACAATGGCCACACCCCGGAACAAAGATGAGTTGCAAGCATTAATAGGAAAAATATCATACGTAAGACGCTTCATACCTGTATTAGGCACTAGCATGGCAAGCCTCCTTCAGCTACTGAAAAAGGATACCAAGTGGGCATGGGGAGAGGAGCAACAAATAGCACTCGACAAAATTAAAAAATGCTTAACTCACCCACATGTGATGCGACCGTCGGTCCTTGGGGAACCTTTATACTTATATGTGGCAAACACAGACAAAGCAATAGGAGCAGTCCTGGTGCAAGACATGGGAAACGACAACCTATCTCCAATATACTATATCAGCAGAGAACTGCGGGACACGGAAATGCGATACTCCCCTGTGGAAAAATCATGCCTCCCGCTAGTGCTAGCAGCACAAAAGTTGAGATATTACATGCTTCCACATCAGACATATGTGGTTTCCTCAGCCAACCCAATTTCCTACTTCTCCATAACGACTATCCCATCAGGTCGAATGGCTCGATGGTTTGTACAACTATTTGAATTTTCCCTCCATCTAGCCAAACCTAAAGGAGTCCGAGAACAAGCCATTGCAAATCTTTTGGTGGCTTTTCCGGGATATGATGTGTCCCCACTTCACACGGATATACCAGGGGAAATAGCATCAGCAGAAGAAACAAAGCCATGGCTCTTGTATTTTGACGGATCTTCACAGGGGTCTAATGGCGGAACAGGAATAGTTTTAGTCACCCCAACCGATGAACTAATATCTAAAGCTTTCAAGCTCGACTTTCCGTGCACAAACAACTCTGCCGAATATGAAAGTTTCCTCATCGGCCTCAAAATTGCCAAGGACCTCAATGTCACACATCTAGAAGTCAAAAGGGATTCACGTCTACTAATACAACAAATGCTGGGGGAATTCAGTGTCAAGGAACCCTCTCTCGCAGCGTATAGAGATAAAGCTCAAAGATTAATAAAGGAATTTGATAAGGTATCACTCGCCCACATGGGTAGAACTTCAAATAGGCACGCTGACGCATTAGCTACCTTGGCCTCTAGTTTACAAATGTTACACTCAGCCGAAGAAACCATCACCGTAACAAAGAACTCGATGTCGTCAACATGGTTTCAGGATATCACTTTTGAGGATGAGAATGACAGGACACGTACGATCTTACAGGACCTTATACAACAACCCAAAGACCATCAACTTCCATGGAAAACCTTAAGTAAATACAAAATTATCGATGGAAGTCTCTACTTCATCACCACGACTGGCATCCTGTGCAGGTGCGTCGGAACCGAGGAGGCACGAAAGCTATTACACGATATCCACGAACGTACTTGCGGGCTTGGACTCGAAATCCCTCTGCAGCGGCGAATTCAGCGAGCAGGATTTTACTGGCCAGACATGATACACCAGGCTCAAAAGTTACAAAACAATTGTATAACTTTTCAGGGAGATACGCTACACGAAGAAGTTTGCTGCATAACTGAAGAAGAAGATTGGCGAACCCCCTACATCGACTACTTAACAGTGGGAACATTGCCAGATGACAAGAAATCATCAAAGAAGCAAGAAAGAAAAGCTAAACACTTTTTTGTCATCGATGGTCAGCTTTTCCGAAGAGGCTTTAACAAAAAATATCTAAAATGCATTGATAAGGAACACGCCACCCGGGTAATGGAAATAAGCCACGATGGGGAACACCAAGGAAAAGCAAGACTCTTTATCCAAATTCATGATGCAGGGTACTATTGGCCCACAATGGAAAGTGTCATCACAGAATATGTTCAGAAGTGCGAGCAATGCCAACTTCATGGAAACTTAATTCAAGCGCCACACACTATGTTTCAGAGTGTTTGCACTTCATGGCCTTTTCATAGTTGGGGACTAGATATTATCGGACCCACATCAACCCGAAGTCCTCAAAACAACACGAATACATCGTTACAGCAACGAAGTGTTTCACTAAATGGGTCGACGCCATACCACTAAAGGGTACAACTGGGGAAGTAATCTCTGCATTCATCAAGGAACATATCATCTACCGCTTCAGAATCCCGATATACATCATCTCCGACAATGGTACACCTTTTGTGAACAACCATGTGAAAGACCTTCTAGAGTCATTCCGAATCAAACATAAGACCTCGACTCCCTACTACCCACATGGAAACAGTCAATCTGAATCTACAAACAAAACACTACTCAGAATCTTAAGTAGGAGCCTCTACGAAAACAAACATTTATGGCATAAAGAAATTCCATTGGCATTAATGGTATACCGAATTGCTAAACGAACATCGACAGGGGCATCACCATATAGCCTAGTATATGGAGAAGATGTTATCATACCTGTAGAAGTAATTGTGGCTTCGTCCAGGATATTATCAGCAAGCGGGGTCGACTTGGATAGTCAACGCATCCGATCACTCGACCTGATAGATGAACACCGAGACACAGCTGAAAAACAATCTCAACAATATCGAGACCGCCTAACAAGATCTTACAATCAACATGTCAAAGAAAGACATTTTTAAAAAGGAGACCTAGTGCCAGCCATAGCCCTACATGTCCAAAGAGAAGACAACGCGGGAAAATTCGCTCTAAATTGGGAAGGACCCTTCCGAATCCGTAAAGTAGGGGGCTCCGGATACTACAAACTCGAGCATACTGATAGCTCCAAAATCAAAGGGAAGCGAAATTCTAAAATCAATGGAACCTGGCTGAATTTTTTTTTATGCTTAAGCGAAACTTGCCAACATCACATATGTATGCAATGTCCATTATGAGGTTGATGCTTTACAACACTTTCTACTTCAATAAATCTTGTTTTTCTGAATAAAACAATGATCCCTCTGATGACACAAGTTACTTTCAGTTTTGGCTCATGCCGAAACAAACATCACTCGATACGAATATGTGTTCGGAATCGACTCTCCACAAAAGGCATCGGGATTAAAACCCCAAAAAACAAAAAGAGAGCCGGCTGAGAGTCTTTTCTAAGAAGAACATGACCCCACAAAAGTAGTCGGAGACCTACTAGATGGGAGGATTATAACAAACAATCCACTTATACAAGTACAATGTTGTATAAAAAAAAACACAAACCTAACAAATACACTTTTCCCCCACTCCTTTTCCTCCCATACCACAACATATGAAACCTTTGGGGTCTCGTCATCCCACTAAGGGTAGCATTTAATCATCCGAGACTTATACAAAGTCTGCCTCAATAAAGTCGAATACCATACAAAACCTATGATAGGTGCACAAACACATCCGATGAAAGGACTGTGAAAACTGAAAAGGAAAAAGCAAATGTAATACCTAGCCATCATACTCCCCGAAAGAGTCACGACTAAAAAAAAAAAAAAAATTCTTAACGATCATACTCCGAGACATAAGAAGCTTTCGGAACTTCAATTCGGCTAAAGGAAAATCTAACCCGATAAGGTGTTTACGGCACTTCTTTCGGAAAATACGATAACAACAAACCCCACAATAACTCTTTGGGAGGAATATATGAAATACAAAGGACAATATAAAGTATGGCAATCACATCCATAACATTGCTTGCACATAAAATAAATACCGAATACAAAGTACGAAATGACAAAGTACTAGCATCAAAAGAAAACTAGCCACAATCCCATATCCGAAACCAGAAAACTGAAAACTGAAAATCTATCTACCCCTACAACATATGAGAACAAGGTAGAACATCAAGGAAATAAACGAAGCTATTCTCAAGCCCGGGCCAACGCAACCCTCACTCTACGAAGTGAAGAAAGCACCCGAAAGAACGTCATCAAGCGATGCCTCTGGTAATAGCGGTAATAAACAAAAATCAAAGGAGGCAATAAGAGACCTTCGTCTCGAGCCTCATCTATCAAGAATTCGGAGTTAACCACAAGAGTGTCCCAATGATCATGACAGGATCCAAGATTGTCGAAGATAATGGGAAGGACCCGAGAAAACTGTTCAAGATGAACAATTTCCAAAATCAAACGAGTACGAGACATTATGAAATGGAAAGAAGAAAACCATACCAAATCAAGATAACTAAACCCCTTTTATAAGAAGAAGAAGATCTTAAAACAATTAATTGCAGTCATTAATAAGCCTAATTATGATTGAAACTGAAACAAAGAAACAGAAGAACATCATCTAGCAACTTCAACAGAGCTCTGCAACTAAGCATCACGGCACCGGGCAATAGCCTGATCCACCTCCTCCAAGAAAGCATGTACTTCATCCAAAGAACGACGTGCTGCCACACATTCGACATCTACATCAAGAAAGAGCTGATGAGTACGTTCCAACACCTCTGGAGAAACCTTCGCCTGAAGCGCCATCCTTTAGGTCTATGACTGTTCCACCCATTTGGCACAAATCCGAGTGCGCACAGCCTGACGACGGGTTGACAGACACTCTACCTCCTCTCGGACCAATTGCAAACGATAAATCTCCTTTGCATAACTGCTCCTAATCACCAAGCCAGGCGTTGTTCCCAGGAAAATCGAATGCCCCTCTTGATAATGTGCCATGACAAGATCAGAACGACTAACAGACCAATAGAAGAAAAATAAAAGGGGGGGAGAGAGAGATAAAAAGAAACAATGAAGGCAAAATATCAATACTATAGAGAAATTTATACTAAAGACATTTACTATGGAGAGAGAATACGAAGCAAGCAAAAGGGCGGTCAAGTCAACAACAGGAAACGGACACGTGGAAGGCAGAAGACCCTTATAATAAACACCTGTAAATTGGGACTGTATCCTAATACCATCATTAGATATGATATCCCGTAGAAAAAGAACACGAAACGAGCATACCAAAATACATACCAAAAGGTTCGAGGAGTGAAGGAACACAGACCTCAAACGAACATTTGACAAATCGACAGGGGGCTCCAACCAACACTCAGACCCATAGTTGCGACCAAGAGAGAGGCTTCAAGAAGACAAGAAGACATATCGAATAGATGATCCCAAAGATGCGTTCTAACATAGACTATGACTGATTGTCAAGTCTGCAAGCCTCGACAAAACAGTCAGGGGGCTAATGTAAGCATATGGATTTGGATAAATATGAAGGCACCAAAATTGGGGCTTCGAATGATGACAAGCCTAAGCCACCATTGACGATGACGTGACAAGCCAAAGTCTCCAGTAACGATGACGTGGCGCAAGTGGGATTCCCTTAGAAGATAACTAGTGATTGCCTAAATAACCCCAGCTGTAATAGGACACGTGTACGGCTAATGACAGAAGACTTACTAAGAAAAGGTATTAGGGTACACGTGTACGGTATTTCCATATCAGGATTTTCCTATAAAAGCAGAGCAATCCTCCAGAGAGAGGCAGAGCTTTTCATAGAATTGTACTGTGTATTGGGATTACTCTCCATATTACTCTATGATAATTTAAGGGTGTTTACATAGTGCAAAGAGTTTGTTTCCCATCTTACAGAAACTAGGGATGCCTGTTGAACTGATTGATGATGGCATTGTAATTAAGCTGACTGAAGATTATATTGTTCGCAAAGAGAGAGAGCGCGTGACAGAGAAAGCCTCCAAAATTCTAAAACAACTCGAAATTAAGATGTTCAATTATGTGCTTCTACCGTGTTACCGCTGGACTGTCTCCTCTGAACAAACTGGATACGATTACCAATATTATTGTGATCCTTCTACCTGGCATTCGAGAGTGTAAATTGATCTGCATCTTGGTTTGGCGGTAGGTAGTAAGATGTTTTTTTTTACTTCTTTTTTTAATGGTGATCCGAGTTCACTGGTATCGAGAACCGAGAACCGAAGCCTTTTTCCAGTAACAAGTACCAGGTAGGCTGGAGAGAGAATCTCCGAAAAGTTTAGCATAGTTTTTACGCCGGCTTGCCACGCCTTGCACAACCCACATTACGTAGGCTGGAGAGAGAATCTCCGAGTTCACTGGTATCATCACCCAATAACTTTCCTATTGTACTACAATGGGACCGGCTCGATTGGCGTATATTGATTATTGACCATAGTTTCATCCTTGTCTTCTGGGTTTCTGAATTCTCTGAGGCTTTTAATAGCAACTCAAATAACTTTGATTCATTAACTTTTCTTCCGACAACTTCCATGTTATCTTGTGATTATGGGAAGAAAAAAAACAAAGAAGAAAGTATGCTTCTTGAACCCTGTTCCAACCAAAATCTCTAACAATCTTTTCCTTTCACTATTGCAAATAACTGGTTGGTAATGCATGATATAAAAATATGCTCTTACAAGGTATTCACTTCACCATGTTTATGTTGCAAACCGCGAAGGGTAGACAGCGTCACGAGTGACAAACAATTATTGTCCGTCACTTAAGTCTTTATGGTATATTTGTCACCGGGAGTTAACAATTTAGAATCTTTTTCTTCTATAGGATTATGCATGTCAAATGAAGACACTCCATATTTTGTTGCCAGTCAAAACCAATTTCCATAGTGTATGGTGAAGGAGTCGACCCCTTGACCATGTATACGACGATGCATGCTGAGCAAATTAAATTCGTGTGAATACTTCTTTTATGTTTTGAACTTCTAACTGGTCTTAGAATAAACTTCTCGAAAAGTCATATGTATTCAGTGGGTTATGATGGTGACATGAATGAGTTTACGTCTCTTTGGGGCTGTTATAATTCTTCTCTTCCTACAACTTATTTAGGGCTTCCTCTAGGGGACAAGTACAGGAGTATACACAAATGACATAAGGTTATAGACAGATTTGTAGCTAAATTGGCAGGGTGGAAAAAAAACCTTTTTGAATAGGGCAGGTAAAGTGGTTTTAATAAATAGTGTCCTCTCCAGTCTTCCTATTTACTATATGTCTCTGTTTGAGATGCCAAGGTCTGTTGAATTAACGCTTGAGAGATTGATGAGGAATTTTTTATGGAATGATAATAGAGGCAACAGAGAAATTCATTTGGTCAAGTGGATGTTTATTTGTAAAAGGAAAAAAAATGGTGGGTTGGGGGTTAAAAATTTGAAAGCTATGAATGATGCTTTGCTAACTAAATGGTTATGGAGATTTGCTGTTGAATCTGATGCTCTTTGGAGGCGCATTGTTGAAGAAAATATGGAGTTTCAGAAGTTGAATGGCTATCTAAACAACCAACCGGTGCTTATGGATTTTCAGTGTGGAAAGGTGTTATGAAAAGAAAAGAATTTTTTCTTCAAAATTTCCAGTTCAAAGTGAATAATGGGATAAAGACTAGATTCTGGGAAGATAGGTGGATATTGGATGATGCTCTATGCAATATTTTTCCCCATTTGTATGCTGCTTCTAGATCAAAGTTCAAGTCTGTTGCTTATGTCTGCTCTGGTTCTCTCACATATTTGTTTCAAAAGCTTCATCTTCCTAGAAGACTATCTGTTCAGGAAAATAATGAGTTCGACATCATTCGAGACAGTTTGTCCAATTTCAGCTTAAATCCTGAGGTTGAAGATATGTTTTAGTGGGCTTTGAATGCAAAAAAAAGGTTATTCTGTCAAGTCTAGTTATCATAAATTGGCTCCATCATATTCCATTTCAAATCAAGATATCTTCACTTTCATTTGGGAACAAGGATATCCACCTAAGATTGGTTTTTTTATCTGGTGTATCAGTCACTTTAGAATACCAACTAGAGATTCTCTAATCAGAAAAGGAATTACAACCCCAGCTTCTTGTTTGTTTTGTAATGGGGATGAATCTGCAGCTCATCTTTTTCTTCATTGTGAATTTGTTTCACAGATTTGGCAACATTTCATGGAGAAAATTAATTTTTCTTTCATTAAACCTGGAACAGTACCAGCTATTCTTTTGTTATGGCAGATGCATTTTGATACTTCACAGAAAAGGAAGTTATGGAATTACCTAGTGGCGGCTATTCTTTGGTGCACTTGGAATGAACGTAACTCACGAGTTTTTTCTAGAAAATAGCAGAATAATGTACATGTAATTCGCATGGTTAAGTACTGCTTGTTTCAATGGGCTATGGTCATTAAGGAATTTGAAGATGTGTCTTTTGACACTGTTGTTACCAATTGGTATTCTGTATATATTCAGCCTCCTTAACTTTTAAGGGGCTTTTGGGTTTTTTTTTGGCTCGTTTGTTTGTACTCGAGTCTTTTTTCCTTTCTTTCTTTTTTCTTTTCCCCCTTTTTGGGTGGTTCAAATCTTTTGTACCCTTTTCTGATCAATGAATTCTTTCTTTATCGATCAAACAAAAAAAAATGGTCTTGGCGACTAGCAAGAATTTTCATTCAAGCAAGAGTTCGGTTCACATTTTGGATTTTGGAGAAAAGTGATATAGCAAGTGATGGTTATCCGATGTCTGACGAGAAACTATGAAGCACAAAAAATCCTCTTAAAATCAGGTCTATGCAACAAAATTTGGGAAAATAACATGGTTTACAACAACATTTGAATTCATTAGGTTAATGACTTCGATCTTAGACTTTGAATCGTAAAACATGGTGATATAACAAAATTTTGGTATTAACATTCCCATCCTCGCATTCCCCTGTATATGCATTAACATCAGATGCTCTTTCGATTTCCAAATCCTCCTGACGAAATCAAGGCCTTGGTATAATGACACGGCCATCAAGTGAATTTTCAGTTTAAAAGGTGCAATCTTGCACAAACTTGGAAAAGTATAAACAACTCTACAACAAAATGCATTTTCTCACTAAAACATCAAATTATCTGAAGAGATGAAACAAGAATTTGGTTCCGTAATTGTTTCATTTACGTACATATCCAACAACTTTTAATGCATCAAATTCTTACGACGCTTTGAGCTCTAAATGGATGACACTTATTTTGCTCCTTCTTTTGCTTTTTGAACCATGAACGAGGAATTCACGGATCAATAAAGCATAAATTTCCGTTTCCGCTCATACCGATTGTTAAAATTAGTAGAAAACCCATATTTTCTTCCTTGTCTTCTTCGTTTCTGAATCATCGGAAGTCCATTTGTTTAAAAGCTTAACGTCGAGGTTTGGTGTTACATCTTGAGCTTGAGCTGTTTCCGCCATATGATGAGTGCCGCAAAGAGTTTGAGAGAAAGAGAGAACCTAGTTGTGGAGTGTTCTGGTGATGGAGAAGAGTGAAATTAGAGACGATTTATGGTGCAAGTGCAAAGTGAAGCAAGTAGTAGGCAGTCACGGGTGGTTACAATTATTGTACCTCTAACCTTGGGGGTACAATTATCATGGCATGAGCTAACTTTTTAAAATCTTCTGGGAGCTGACATACTGTTCAACGGAAAGCTCACGGAACCAACCAATGCAAACAGTGAAACAAAGATGATGGATGGGTCCGAGGAGCACGTAAACGGCAACTGACTAACGATAATCTTAACCTTTCGTCAACGGTATTTCTTTTTTGTTTTTCTGTTTGAATGAATTTAACCTTTCAAGTCAAAAAAAAAAAAAAAAAATCAAAATCAAAATTGATTTAATCCCGTAAATGAGTGCTCATTCTATCCCAAACAAAATACTATTGATTCCTTCCTAAACAGACAATAAAACATATCAAATTCCAGATATACTAGTGTAAACACCCTTAAATTATCATAGGGAAGTGTGGAGACTAATCCCATTACACAGTACAATTCTCTGAAAAAACTCTGCCTCTTTCTGGAGGATTTCTCTGCTTTTATAGGAAGAGCCTGATATGGAAATACCGTACACGTGTACCCTAATACCTTTTCTAGTAAGTCTCCTGTCATTAGCCGTACACGTGTACTATTACAGTTGGGGTTATTTAGGCAATCGTTAGTCATCTCTTGAGGGCAGCCCATCTGTGCCACGTCATCGTTGCTGGTGACCTCGGCTTGTCACGCCATCGTCAATGGTGGCTTCGGTTAGTCATCATCCGAAGCCCTCATTCTGGTGCTCTCGTCTTTAGCCAAATCCATGTGCTTACATTAGCCCCCTGACTGTTTTGTCAAGACTTACAGGCTTGGCAATCAGTTATAGCTCGTGTTAGGATATGCCTTCAGAATTGTTAATTCGATGTGTTCTCTTGTTTCCTTGAATCCCCCTCTTGGTTATGACTTCGGATTTGAGCATTGGCTGGAGCCCCCTCCTTTTGCTCCAATTTTAATCTTTTTTCCTTCCTTGTCTTCTTTTGGAATGACGGTATTAGGTCCTTTCCATACCCTCTTACCTCTTGGGTCTTACCCGGCGGTTACTAGCCATAAGGCGTGATCCTTCTTCTGCCGCTTCGTCTTTCCATTGGTTGACTGACACGCGTATTTTCCTCCTAAGCGTTCCGACTCTTCGTCTTTCTAGTACTTTCTCGTACAAAATCCTTTCCCATCACTTTCCTTTCCTTATTTTCCTTTTCAGTAATTTTCTTTCTCTCTCTATTCTTCTTTTCTTCCTTTTCTTTTTCTCTTTTACCGCCTTCGGTACTTTGATTGATCTCGGTTATGGGATGGAACCACAGATGTCTGGTGCTGGCAAGTCAATATCTGCAGAGGATTCTGCGGCTATGAGGAAAGATCGTTTATTTGGTATAGAGTCGGGTGATAGTCTTAATTCTGGGTCTCTTCTAAGACAAGTTTATCCCTAAATTACGTGATGTCGGATATCACACAATAGATAGAAGTTCGATGTTGTTAGCTCCCGAGGCTACTCCCCCAAAATTACTTCTCCTCGAGAATTTTCCCCAATTATGTATCGAGCGTGGGGATTATCGAGATCCTCCCATAGAGTTTGTTTCGACCACTCTTGTGAGTCATGGATGGTCTTCGTGGAAGCACTACATCTTGTCGAAACCACAACACTTACGGCGCATTCGGGAACTTAACATTGAAAATGCACTAGAATTGTCCGCTCATCGAAGTATCTATCGGTCTAACAAGGCCCTTTCTTCGGCATGTCTTCGGTGGATTTCTGGTTTGCATACTTTGGTCTTTGCTTGGGGGGAGGCCTCTCCTACATTGGAGGACGTTGTTGCTCTCATAGGACTGCCCATTCATAGTTCTCATAGTTTCGAGGAGGAAGACCCCGATGGTGCCATGACTGATGCAGATTCGGAGGTGTATAAAATGTTGGTAGAGGTTCGGAAATCTATAGCTCGTAAAGTGAGTACAGACGCTATCGCGGGTTTAGTTAAGGAGGATAAGCGTGACTCTCTTTCGGGTTGGATGAATTATTGGGCGCCTAATGTTACTGAAGCGACTAGTAAGAAAGAGCTTCCCTCAGTTGTGAAATCATATGAACCTCCATCTCACGGGCATAGTGATGATGCCGAGCTTGCTGCATTCTTGACGTATTGGTTAATTCATGACCTTTTCGAGTGCTCACCGAATGACACTATCCGGGATGACATTCTTCGGATGGCTGTTAAAATTTCGAGGGGTATTACTTATCCTTTGGCTCCTATGTTTCTAGGTGGAGTGTACCGTCATTTGGATACGCTTATGTAGGATGTGGAGATTGTGAATAGTCATCAACACACAGTTGAGAGCTATGTTCCAACCAGTTTCATACAGATGTGGTTTTGGGAACGATTTCCTGCTAGCAGGTCTGATACCCATGATTTATAGGAGAGATGATGTTGTTAGTATTTCGGGTCGGCTTCCCCCCTCACCTGTTCGTCATCCTCGTACTTCCTTGTACGAGAATAAGCATATCAAAAAGGCAAGCAATGAGCTTATGTGGATAGTGGATGATTTGAAGTCGTTCCGAGCACGCCCGTATGAAGATAGTCCTAGAGGAGCATTATTTCTTGGTCCCAACTTCGTATTCCTCGATGATGAGTTAGATTCGGAGAGTTCAGCTCTTGATGACGATGAATGGGATTTCTTGGCAATGGTGACTCCAGGTTTTATTCCTAGATATTATGAAGGTAAGTTTTGTGTTGTTGGTTACAATGTGGATAGAGTTTCCAGGAAGTTGGGTTATGATCAAGGATTAGGTGCCATCCAAACTCCATTGTTTCCGGAGGGTAGTGATTTGATAAAGGAGTGTTATCGTCGATTTGTCTTTAAACCCGATGAGCTTAGATATTGTCGGGATCTTCCATTTCATTTATTAGTTCCTTCATCGAAGATGCCTCCCAATTTTTTGCAGGCTTGGAGTACAAATCGGTACGATGAGTTGACACGAATGATCGACTTTGTTTGTTTCGTTTCCGATCCTATGGGCGTGGCTAGTCCTTGTACTTTAAACACCCTAGGACGGATTAAGATTGCTCACGAAGTCACCACCGCGCATGGGATAAAACCTGGGTCGAGGGGAAAATGTATCGTGGATTCGGCTCAGAAAGGAAAAGAAGCAGCTTCTACAGTTTCCGTTAAGGTAAATTTGTTGTTGTTGTTGTTTTTGTTGAGAATTTTCTATGATGTTATTTGTACTTTGCATTTGATGCGGGGTTTCTTTTGCTTGTGAAACCATCAAAGCGTACTCGGGTGGTGATTCGGAATAGGGGAGAGTCAACAGCATCATCTGATGATCAAAGAGATAACTAAAAGAGAAACATGGTGATGTAAGCTTTATGTATTGATCCGCACATGATTGTCATAAAGTATCTATAAATTTTGTCGGCATGTTGTCCACATCATTTGCTCTTGAGGCCTCATAAATACGCTTTCTTGTTAGTTTCAGAATTCATTCACTTGCATTAAGCCTCTCTCTTGTTTTTGTTTTTGATTGTTTAGTTGGCGGAGCTGTCAGTCCTCAGAATTCCTTTTTAAGCGTTGGTTCTCAGGTAGGATATTTCACATCTCATGTTCCAAGTAGATTTGTAATTTGGAGTGGTTGTTGAAGTATTTGTTTGCTTGTAGGGTAAAAGCATGGGGCGTTCGGAACATCTAGGAGAGCAAATGAGTTCAAGAAAAAGGAGGAATCCGGGTGGGCAAGGTGGTCCCGGCTCGAGATATCCCGATACTGCGTTGCTTCTTGCTATCGGCAGTCCCAATTCTTTAGTCGGCCAGGCAACTTGGTTCGATTTCAAAGGAAATATGGCAGCTGTTACGGCTACTTACACTCATTTCGTGCCAGTTTATAACTTTCTTGTTGCTCCGGAGTTGAAAGATTATTATAAGGAGATTGTGGAGGAGTATGGACATGTAGCGACTACAGAGGTGCTTTCGGATCGCAGTAACCTGATTTCCAGCGTATCTTCTTTGGTTTCTGTTGCTAAGGAGATGGCTGAGATTGGTGATGAATGTCCTTCCGAGGAAACTCTCGAGACATGGAGAGGAAGCTTCGTTCTACCGACGCTGTTGAATTTCAACATGGGTTGGATTGAGGGATTGTTCAAAGGCTTAGAAGATAAGAGGGCGACTCGGCAGTTGGTCCTGCCTGGTGAGATTACCAGTCTGGAGGATGAGATCAAGGTGGAGCACAGAGATTGAAGGAACAACAGAAAGAGCAGGTTCGTATAACTGTCGAGGCTTTTAGGATGGCAGCGGACGTTGCAGCGACCTCGATGAGGCTGAAGTCAAAGAAGAACGAGCTGGAGGACAAGGAGTTTGAATTGGCTAGTTTTACTTAGACCATTTGTTCTTGCTTTTGCATCTTTTCTTCTTATGAACGTTGTGTGTTTGGGATATTTCTTCTTTTCCTTCTCCTTGATTTTGGAGAAACAAAACTTGCTATGTGTGCACTTGTTTATTTTTTGCGTGGTATCTCATTGATTTTGGTTGCTTCCATTGTGGTTTTCTGTGTTGGATTGAATTACTTTCGCTATTCTCGAAGTAATCATTGTCTCGATCATTGTGTTGGAGTTATAAAGAGTTATAAAATAGATTGGTTTCAGTCAGTTTAGTTATTCCATAATTTCATCCTCTTTGATTTTCTTTGTTAATCATTGATATGAAAACCCGTATTCGGTTGGTTTTGGAGGCATCAATACTTTTCAAGCTGATCATTGTGTTGGAAATGGCTCTGGGTCATTTCGATCTTGTTGCAGCTGAACATCAAGAGTGGTTGGTGAGTTCGGAAATGTCTATGACGAAGGCATGGAAAATCAAGACAGTGGTGGATTTGCAGGTGGATGCTCTCCACCTTGAGCGCAAGGCTCAGCGGATAAAAACTTCTTTTCTTGTTCAAGACATTAAGGCTTCTCTGAGTTGCTCAAGAAGCGCTTTGTCTCAAGTTCAGGCTGAATTGGCTCTGTAAGCCTAGTTCTTAGTGTGTGGGATGTCAGAGACTATTAGTAGTCAATTGAATTGTAATTTGTAGTTTTGGAGCGTAATCTTTTGCTCTTATGTATCGCTTGTTTTCACATAAGCTAAAGGAATTATTTCGTTTTTGGGTTGAATTTCCGAAGTTTGATTGTAGATTTGGATGTTTCGATTGTAGGTTTTATTTTCGACATTCATGCCTTTTGAAATAGAAAAGTTGTAATGACTGTGATGTCATCATGTGGCATTGGACTCGGGTCCTTTTGTTTAGCTTCGTAGCGTCGGAATCCTGTACTTTGTCATGGGTTTAAGTCACCCCTATTGTCATTGTATGGGCTTGCTCTTAGTGTGGGGTTGTCGGACCCTGGTCCTTTTGTCTTGAATTGTAGTTTACATGGCACTTTTAGATCGAGTTCATATCCGATGCTAGATTGCATCTTTCGTATGAGTGTAATTTTGGTGTTTGATATTGGATTTCAAAATTCCTCTTGTTTTGAGTTGTAGCCTCGAGGCTTGGCACCTTCTTAAAACTGAGTCATAACCGATGTTATATACATCTTTTGTGTGAACTCGATTTTGGTGTATTTGATTAAGTTTCAATCCTTTCCGAATTGAACTGCATAAGATAAGATTTTTCATTTGTGGACTTGTGTCACACTCCTTTTGATATCTTGAGGTACCTTTGAATGTGTAATAAGAAGAGATTTAAAGGAAAGTAAGAAGCCTTTTATTAGATGGCATTGTTGCTTACATAAATAAGTGTGGGTGTGTAGTCATTCTTCTGTAAGTCCCATGTGGTTCCCCCCTATTTAGTGTATCTCCTTGAGGGTCTTATTTAAGGCTATGCGCCAAGTGTTTCTAAGTCGTTTGAGTTCAGCGTTTGTAAACGTACCCCCCGTCCGGGCGGTTGATTTTTCAGAATTGTCTTCGCTCAACTTTGTGAACATGTGCTCGCTTGGTGGAGCTCTCTTCAGTTGGATTAGCATATGTTGTCACCCAATCGAGAATCAGTGTTGAATAGATGTGTGTGACTACCTCGCTTGGTTCACTGAGCCCATTGTAGAAGGATGCTTAAGCTAAGTGTGCTTCCTCGGTGATGAAAGGGTCCACTGAAGCGGAGACACGTTTTTGTTTTCCCTTGAGGATGAACTTAATACATTGATGATAAGTGGAGGGTACAATCCCGTGTTTGTGTAACCATGGCCTGCCTAAAAGCAAGTGGTAGGATGGATTACGTCCATGACATAAAATGGTTCACTGGCTCGGATAAGACCCACTTGAATTTCCAGTTTGATGGTGCCAATTGTTTGTTGCGTGAGTCCGTCAAACCCTTGAATCCGAGTAGTAAACTTGTTGATATCATCTTCTTTAATTCCGATACTTTCAACGATATGTAATGGGATTAGGTTGATTGATGCTCCTGTATCTACAAAATCTCGCTTGAATTTGTGCTTGTGGATTCCTGCAGTGACATATAGTGGCCGCGTATGATCGCAGTCTACTATTCGATCCTTTTCCAAAAAAGTAATTATATACGTGGGTAACGGGTATTTGCGGTCCAGGTATTGGTTTACTTCCTCATTTGCTGCTATTTTGGTTAATATAACTGCGGCAATCTGACGTTGTTCAGCTGTGAAGTTCAGTGTTTCGAAGAAGTCCGCAAACAATGGTTTCTTCGCAACAGTGGCTGCGATATATTCATAGTTGTCTTCTTCGGATACAATGCAGATTTCCTCAGTCACATCCTCGGCTTTTTCATGTGTGAACATGAACACTTGGTTTGGTAATGGATTCTTTTGTATGTGAGTCTCTGGCCCGAAATATATCTCTCTTCTTTGTTGTCTGTTGTGTATTTTCCATTTGAATGTCCGACAGTTCCTTGTTGCATGTTCGACCTTTTGGTGATAGTGGTAGTATCTGGCATGATGTTTATCTTTCTCTGTCGGCTCTTTTGCAGGAGATGAAAGGTTTTTGTCTCCATCCTTCCTCCACTCTTCCAGAAGTTCGATGGAGGTTTCCAATGAATATGGGAAGTCTAGTGGTTCAACAATTTCATCTGACGAATCGCCACTCTTTTTATATCCTTTGTCGTATCTGAAATTTGCTGACCACTTTCCTTTTCTGGCATTTCTTTCTTCCTTGGCGTAAGCCACTGAGTGCCCCCATTGTTTAACACCCAATGTCTTGAATTCTGTTGCGTCATCGGCGCGGGAACATGCGTCTTCAAAATCAGCAAAGGTTTCCAATTTGACGGACACCAGAATAAAGCTAAGTTCCGTAGGTAACCGGCTGATGCCGATTTTGACAAGTTCTTTTTCTGGAATTTTGACATTGCTGCGCAGGCACTCTGCTCGAAAGCTTCTCGCGAAATCTAAGTACTTGCTGCCTGGTTTATACTTGGGGTTGTAGATGTCCGAGATGGTGAGTTTCTTTTGTCGAGAGTAAAACTTCTTCATAAATTGGGTCCGCATTTCGTTCCAAGATGAAATACTATTTTCTTCTAATCCCACAAACCATGTGAATGTTGCACCAGTAAGTGATTTACCAAACTCTCTTAAACAAATAGAGTCATTCGTGGCGTATTTATTCAGACTCATGATAAAATGGAAGACATGTTCCGTCGCGTTTCCGGAACCATCAAAAAGTTGAAAATTTGGTTGTTTATATGTTACTGGCATGGATTTATCTAATGATCCCTGGGTGAAAGGAGATTGCATAGCATAGTTTGTCGTAGGTGGGGTTAGCCCATAGTGCTCTTCGAGGTATTTAGCAATGTGTTCTTATGCTAGAGCGACATGGTCTTGTTCCTTATTGTGTTGTCCTTCTGAATTTCGGGAGCCTTCCTTGGGTACTTGGACAGTGCCTGGTGTTTCGCTGCGTTGGGGGTTTTGCCTAAAAGACGAGAAACGCCTGCAGAAAGAGTTCCGTTGAGTTCTGCTTTGTAATAAGAGGGGATGTTCTGGTACCCCTAAAGGGTCGGGATCCTCATTACCCCCTTCGGATTAAAGTTCATCCAGTCTATCCATTAAGACCAATCTTCTTTTGTCCGAATCTGCCAATTGCCGACGCATCTGTTGTATTTCGAGCTGTTGCGAAGTAGACAAAGGTTGTTCCTGGATTTGTGTATTCATCCTATCTACTCCAACTTGTGTTTGTGGAATTTCTTTGACGTTCCTTGGTACAGCTCCGGGTGCATTCGATTGATTTACTCTTATTTGTAGGTTTTCACGTTGCACTCCCGAGTCTTCTATTAATGGCATTCCGAACTCAGGGTTTGCTTGTTGATTCTGTACTTCGTTGGGTCTCGAGGATGTTATTAACCCTTCCATATTCTTAGCAACCAAATCTGATCTCGTGATGTTGAGATTTCCAGTAATCGATGACTCCATTCGTTTTGTTTTTGTAGTGGTATTGAGGATTAGTTCCCTGTTAAGTCGCCAAATGTAAACACCCTTAAATTATCATAGGGAAGTGTGGAGACTAATCCCAATACACAGTTCAATTCTTTGAAAAGCTCTGCCTCTTTCTAGAGGATTGCTCTGCTTTTTTAGGGAAAGCCTTATATAGAAATACCGTACACGTGTACCCTAATACCTTTTCTAGTAAGTCTCCTGTCATTAGCGTACACGTGTACTATTACAGTTGGGGTTATTTAGGCAATCGTTAGTCATCTCTTGAGGGCAGCCCATCGGTGCCACGTCATCGTTGTTGGTGACCTTGACTTGTCACGCCATCGTCAATGGTGGCTTCGGTTAGTCATCATCCGAAGCCCCCATTCTAGTGCTCTCGGCTTTAGCCAAATCCATGTGCTTACAACTAGTTTTTCCTTTTAAGTTTACCTACGGTTTCGGGGCAGTTACTAACTTGAGCTCATTTTATGGTCATTGATCCCGTGGATTAATATAGAGCGACAGCCGACAATTCTCCAGATGCCCAACTTCACTGGACTTAACGCTTTGGAACCCTCCATAGGCTCCACTATTAGATGTATTCCATGACTGGCGTGACATTTGAAATGTATGGGCGGCATGGGACTTGGAACTTAGTATGGGCCGCATGAGATTTAAAATAACTTAGTATGGGCCGCATGAGATTTGGAACTTAAAATTTGGTATCCTTACTCGGGGAACTCTTGTCTCATTGTGGACGGAAGCATACCCATTATTGGGCCGACCGCCCGGAGGGCCCGAAGGGAGGGAGTCCCTTTTATCGCCATTTTTTTGTAAAATGAAACCTCACATAAATTTGCAATTTGATAAAAAGATTTTGGTAGTGTACACTTGATAATACCGAACCTCCCTTTTAGTCCAATTACTATAACTCCTTATGTATCCTATTTCTTTAGGGGTATAATTGGGAAGCAAACTTTAATATAACATATCTAAAAATCCGTGCCTTGGAATTTTACAAATTTTATCTCGTTGGAAAGGTTATAAAAAAATCTACGCAACGAGTACAAACAACAATATAAAATTTAGAGTTTTAACGAAAAATTCGTAGGTTTTTATCATTTTAGACACAATTTTAGAAAATTAAATGTATATCCATTATACAAACCACCACAAAAGATACATAATACTTTATGTAACCATATTTTGGTTTATGCATCAACTAATTTTCGTTGCAACTAATAAAACGATGTATTCACTTTGTTTCAAGAAAAGTGATACTTTTCACTTATGCCTTAGAAATAACATTCCGGCAAAAAATGATATATAACGCTCTATGCAGTCAAGAGTGTTTCGTTTTTCTTCGGTCGGCCCTCCCCACCGTGGCAACGGTATTCTAGTCATATTCTCAATACATTAATTTATCTCTAAAATCCTTTTTCAATTTCCAAATCATTCATGTAACTGAGGCCTTGATATAAGATTGAATCTCATCTCAAGAAACAAAGAGTATAAATATAATGACACAGCCATAAACTGAATTCCAATTGAAATAGGTGCAAAAATTACAAAATCTCGGAAGGGTAGAAGTCTAAAAGAAACTACACAACAAAATGCATTTTTCTCTCTAAAACACATCAAAATTATCTGAAGAGGTAAAACAAGAATTGGGTTCTATAATTGTTACGGGCCGGCGTTCTAAGCTCTAAATGGATGACAACGTTTTCCCATTAATCTTTTCCTTAATCTATGGTTGGCAGTAGTGAAAACTACAGCCTCACCCATTTTTACATTTTTCTTCACTGTGAAACCCACGTGTGGAAAAAATCACACGCGCACCCAAAATCGCCGTGCAAATTATGCCGACACCCAGAGTTTTCAAAATTACGTTTCTTTTTTGTATTATTTCCCAGTTTAGCCACACTTGTTCTGAGATTCAGTTTCAAGAGATTGAGAGCTGACAGATTAAGAGCTGGGAGATTGTGAGACGGAGCGAGAGCTGAGAGATTGAATTATCGAGAGCTGAGAAGGAGCTGATTGAGAGATTGAATTTACTTAGCAAAGATAATCTGAAATTCAAGCTTCAGGTTCGTTCGTTTTCATTCTAATCTTGATTCTGATTTTGTTTAATCTTGATTCGATTCTAGGTTTTAGTTTCTGTAAGATTAGGATCAATTATTTTAGGTTTTTGAAGCTTAATTTAGGTTTTTGAAGTGTTTTTTAGATCTTTTAAGCTTGTTTTTGAATTTTTGTTTATTTTCTAGATTTTGAAATTGTTACGATCAATGTAGATCTTTTCGATTCAATCATTTTGTTTCGATTTCATGTTCGGATGTAGATATACCAATTTTCGCTTCTGTTCTAGTTGATTTTTTTATTTGATTTGTTTTCCAGTTCATTTTTGATCTGTTTTCTGTTACGTTAATGTAGATGTTATTGATTTTGATATCCAGTTGATTTCTGATCTGATTATGTTTAATGTAGATTATCTTTGCTGTTGTTGATTTGATCTTTTAATTTTGAATAAGAATTTTTGTGAAGCAATATGCAGGATAGATATGTTTGATTTTTTTTTTCTCTTTGTGTTTTTGCAGGGTGAAATGCCTGTTGTTAGTGCACAAGATGTAATTCACTACTTCAGTGACTTCTTAGCACATCATGTTGATGTCAACACAACTCTGGAGACTTTGAAGACAGCCGTTTGCTAGAAGTGGACTCGTTTATTACCTCATCATGTCAAATTTTCCTTTAATGATGGAAGAAAGTTTGTGCAAGTTGATTCTGATGTTCTGCTTCAATGTTTTGTATCTCGTTGCCACTGTAAAGGTCAGAAGAGCTTTGATTTACTTGTTGAAGTTGGATGCGATTCTTCCAGCAGTCGTAGTAGAGCTTCAAGTAGTCGTGTAATAGAACTTGAACCCAAAGAAGCTATGGTGAATTTCCTTGAAGATGGTTCTGTGCCTGTTAACAAGGTTCTTAGGACTGAGGGTTGGGATAAATTGCTTGGTGAAGTTGGTAAAGTTTTTTTTGGAGGTGTAGCAGAGGTACCTATTGCAGTGAAGAAATACGAGATGAAGTCTGGGTATGTTCTTCTATATACTAATAATGAACCTAGCAGGTTCTATGCAAAATGCTCAAAATAAAATTACCCTTGGGAGTATAAGGTTTGTGCTGTTGATGTTGAAAACAAGATGCTTAAGGTTAAGAAATATGTTAGCAGTCATCATTGTGGTATGGGATGTCAAAGGCTTTTCCACAGGCTCAGCAATAAATTTGTTTCTAGTCTTATCAAGGATGAAATCAGAAGTGATCCGAGTTTCAAAGCTTCTGATTTGAAAAAGTTTTTTAAATCTAGCTACGGGATCAATGTGAAATATTACTAAGCTTACAACGGAAGAGAGAAAGTGTATGAGGATATATTTGGTGATGATGACATGTCGTATTCGCATATGGTATTGTATGTAGATGCCATTCGTAGCACAAATCCTGAGAGTTGGATTGATTTTCAAGTTCAAATGGATGAAACTGAACCAAAAGAGGAGAGTTCAACTGATTTAGAAGTAGAAGCACATTCAAATAAGTTTGTGCGTCTTTTTATTGCTTTCGAGGCATGTATCCATGGTTACCGTTACCTTCGTCCCATGATTTATGTCGATGCAACCTTTCTCACAGGGAGATTTAGAGGATGCCTCATGGCTGCAACTGGTATCGACGCTGAAAATGGTAATTTTTCAGACAGTAGCTTTCACTTTTCTGATAATGCATCCTTTTTATATATGTGCATAATGTCTCATGCATTATTTATTTTGGCTTCATAATGTCTTATGCATTTTTTTGTTTAGATGCATAATGTCTTATGCATTATTGTTTTCACTTTTCTGATTATGCATCCTTTTTATGCACGTGCATAATATCTTATGCATCATTTTGTTTAGATGCATAAGACATTATACATTATTTTGTTTTAGCTGCATAATGTCTTATGCATTATTGTTTTCACTTTTCTGATTATGGATTCTTTTTATGCACGTGCATAATGTCTTATGCATCATTTTGTTTAGATGCATAAGACATTATGTATTTTGTTTTAGCTGCACAATACTTCATGTAGACGTTGGCTTGATTTTATATTTTTTTAAGTCCTGAAACATGTTTTCTTCTGTGCAGGATTCTTTCCACTAGCTATGGCCCTAGTACCTGCTGAAGATAATGATAACTGGAAATGGTTCATGAGGAATTTGAGTAATGTTCTTGATCATGATCAAAGGACAATCACATTTTTATCTGATCGTGCAGAAGGATTAAAGAGAGCTATTCCAGTTATTTTTCCTGGAGCCTTCCATAGTTTCTCCTATTATCATCTTAAGCTTAACTTACCTATTAATGCTTCTGACAAAAGGTATGGTGCCGTTATTAATGCATTTCAAGATGTTGTGTATGCTCTTAGTCCCAAAGGTTTCCAAACTTCCATCGCTACGATTAGGGGTCTTGGTTGTGGTTGGGTTGCAGACTATATTGAAGATATCCCTCCCGAGAGGTGGTCAAATCCCTTTTTTCAGGGTTGTAGGTATGGAAGGAGATCTTCTACTCTTGCTGAATCCTTTAATAGTTGGATGAAGGTATACAAGAAGATCCCTGCAAATGCTCTTCTGGATCACACAAGGAAGGATGTGATGAAGATGATGTCAGAAAGGAGAAATACTGGTAAAAGTTTCATAACAATTCTCACACCGAAAAACGAAGGTAAGATGAAGGATCTTATTGATGAGGGTTTAACCTGGCTGGTTATACAGTCCGATACTCATGTTTATGAAGTGGAGGGGGGGAGAGTTCTCATAGTGTTAACCTTGAGGCAAAGACATGTACCTGTCAGAGGTGGCGCATCTATGGGTTTCCATGTGTGCATGCTTTTGCTTCGATAACAATGTCTAGTTCTAATCCATATGATTTTGTTGAACCTTATTTCACTACTTCATACTTCAATAATGCCTACAGCCATGCCATTCATCCTATTCCGAACTACAACAGGCCCGAAGTTTATGAAGGTAATGATATTATCGATGTACTTGATGTTATGAGGCCGCCAGGGAGACCGCCAGCTAATAGACATTTGAGCCTTTACGAGAAGCCGCTCAGGAGAGCTATTGATGTAATTTTAGATAGTGGTAAGAAATGAGGTTGTCGTTCACTCGGATTTGTAGAGATTAATTTTTTTTTAAATACTAAATAAATATATACAAAGATATTTAACAATGGGCGAGAGGTACTGGGACTAAGGATTTAGCCAATCTTTATAATATAAGGTTCACTTATTTATTCTCAACAATTTTAGCTCAAGAAATATAAACATGGACTCTATTTTTGCCAAGGTAGATTCTCAAAACATTGATTGTAAATGTTAAGCATGGGACATCAAATCACCTAAGCTAAGCATGACCCATCTAATCAAATGACAACCAATTTAATCAAATCGTATTTCAATTAATTTTAGTGCAAAAGTCATAAAAAAGAATAAAACAAATTTACCCATGTATGAATTTCGGCCTCCTCCGTCGTCCCAGTGTTGGGGTTTAACTCATCATGTCGAAAACACACTCAAAATATGTATTCATGGCACAAAAAGTGTTTACAACAAGAGAAAATAATGAAACAGGAAATTTGCAACAGCACAGGTGCGTTACAGACCGACTGTTTCAACTCTCAACTATTATGATGAAGAATATCGTTACAAATCTGAAGATAAATGTTGCAGAAGAGGATGAAGAAACTGTTACAATGAAGATAAATGTTGCAAACAAGTTGAAGAAACTGTTACAACGAAAATAAATGTTGCAAACCAGTTGAAGAAACTGTTACAACCAGTTGAAGAAACCGTCGTTGTTTCCCTGTTCTTCACGAGCAGCAGCAGCAACAACAACAGAGTTCTGAAAACTCTTGATTCACGCCTCCTGAGCTCTCCTATCGACCCCAAACTCTCGACACCCCTTCTATATGACCTGGGTAATCTATTTATACCCGAAAGATGCATCGAATCTCCTCCATAACTTCAAAAAATCTTCTCTTTATTATTTTTATTCTCACGGCAATAATTTCCATTTTTTGATCTTCCACGCGCATGCAGCTGGATTTCTTTAATTCTATACCTTATTCACGCTCCAGGATATCTATTGAGTCTTCCAAACACGTGCAGTACACGTTTAAATTTCTCACAACTCGTGCAAGCTCATGTTTTTCCTCCAACTCCCTGTTTTGATTAAAACAAGTTATCCAGCCAAATTTGATCGATAAAATTACCCATACTAGCTTTCTATAGTCATATCACGTCTACCCACTAAGTTTCAGGGATTTAATCTCACCAAATCACGTCCAAACATCCGATTGAAATTCTGCCAGTAAAAGGGAATATTTTCCCGCCAAAAATATTTTTTTGAATTTGAAAAGAACATGTCCTCCCCCTAATCCTGCACGGGTGTCCCTTTAGCACTTGTCTTATGGGGTGCAAATAGTAATTTTTGGGCGTAGATAGTAATTTTTCCGGGGTTCCTCCGACACATTTTTGGGGTGCTTCCGGTGCATTTATGGGGTGCCTTTAGTACTCTATCCTGGGGTGTAAAACACCACTTTTCAAGCCAATTTCGCCGCAAGAGCTTATTTCTCTAAAAATACCTACAAAGACATAAAATAACAAAATAAATACAAAATCGAACACTAAAAATATATACAATTCAGACATATTAGACACAATAATGCGTCTATCAAATACCCCCAAACTTATTATTTGCTAGTCCTGAGAAAATATAATCTACAAAATAAAATCCTAACTCACTGTCGCAGGCATCGTCGATTGCACTTAGCATGTGCAACAAGCCTTTAAACCCCTAGGTGGCCCTAGTGGCCGAGTTATAGTCTCGGGAGGGTTTACCAGAGGTGTACCCACAAAACCTTTACTCCAGACCCTAGCTATCTACGCAGAACCTTGGAATGCACTAAAGAACCTCCTTGGTTGGCATACTTATTGATTACGGGAGGAAGTACCCTGATGCGAAATTCCAATTGCTGTATACGAGTTTGCACTCAAGCATACTAAAATTCATATATAAGTGACAGAGCTCTACTCAGTTAGTTTCACTATAACATCAATATCCGGAGTCAACAAATCACATGGATAGATTAAGAGATGGATATAGAAAAACATAGATGGTTTTGATGTTGACTAGGTGAACGGTGTTTCTTATATCTGTCTAAAGGCCTCTGCCAAGATGAACCTATCCTAATGGACTGAGATACTGGTCTGACTAATATCAACACAACTGGCATATACAAGGGGACCAGTGGTCAATAATCCTAATTCTAGATCAACTCGTCTGGCATATACAAGGGAACCAGCGGTTGATTTATTGAACACACATTATTTATTTATTTAGAACTAACAACATGATTAGATCTTGTGGATCCAAACGCATGCTTCTTATCAGCAGATTACATGGTAATTCCCGTGGATCCTGCATTCCACGCTTGTTTAGGCGACGGAGACAGGGAGAACACACAGATATTGCTATCCAAGTGTTAAAATTTATTCTGATTGGTCTGATTGGTCTGGTCTTTTTTTTTTTAGTATCTCAATCACTCTATTACACCCTAGCAGTGGTAACAACTTGAATCGTGAGCCCCACCTAATCACTTAGAGAAACATATTTTAAAAAGAAAATAAAATAAAAACAGAAGTGAAAAGGACTCAACGAGATATGGCGAAACTATCATGTTATTTCTAACACCTGAGCTCTGTGCTTTTACGAATAGACTCTTATAGATGTTTCCATCTACTCAGATTGGTTCCTCAACTCCTAAAACCAAAATGCTTCCATCCACTTAGATTGGTTAGTGCCATCCTTAATAGGCATAAATTTCTAGGCTCTGGAGTTTATTTATTGCAACTAAAAAGTTTTTCCCATACCCCCAAACTTAAATCTAACATTGTCCTCAATGTTCTAAAGATGAAATTAAAAGCATGAACAAGGAGAAACTGTTACCATTTGAAGCAAAAGAGTTAAGGAAAGATATTACCGTGCTGCATGAGAATGGGTTACCTCCCAAGAAGTGCTAAGTTTAAAGTCTTCAGCCAGACATTGGAAAGGATTAGTTACCTCGAATCGTATAACAGTAGTCGGAATAACTGTGGGTCTTCAAAACCAAATTGAGCTGACCATAAGAAACAACAATAAGCAAAGAAAGTGAACAAGTATCGCATGACCTTACCTAGTTTCCTGATAACTATCGCTAACTGTGGTTCAGGTTCAGGTTCTATGAAAAGGTCTAGATAAATTATTTTCATTGGTTGCATTTCCTCATAGGTGGGATCTGAATCATTAGGTCCTAAAGTCTGGAAAAACTCAAATAGGAACTTAAAAGCACACAATAATAACCTAAATAACTGAGGATCCTCTAAGTCAATCAGATTTGACTTACATAATTGACCACAATTAAAGTCGTGGTCATTCTTAAGTAAATGTGTCGATTCTATTAACCTAATGTACTTAGGCTTAGTCTCAGAACTTGATAAGTGACACATTTGAAATATAAACGTTCCCACAGTTGGAAGAAAACTATTTGGTGGGAAAACAAAGTCAATATGGGTATCATAGCCTGGGCAAACCACATCAACCAGAGAATGGGTTTCTAACGACTGAACTTCTTCCTGGACATCATTAGGTTCGGGAAAACGAGTATGAAGGTAACCTTGTTAAATGGTCGAGGCACAGATATCAAGTCCTAAGTGAGGGGACTTTCTGAGAGTTAAAGGTAAGGCACTTGGAAAGTGATAATCACCCCCAAACTTAGAGTTTTCAGTGTGTCTAGGTAGACTAGTCACAATCTCCCTAATTTCTAGATCATCAGATTCTTTGAAATGGTCAATTGATTCTTCCAAGTTATTAACAGGTAGTGTATCTTTACTCATCTCTACGGGTATATCTTCTTCGTCTAAGACTATTGTTTCTAAGTCGCTAGACTCTAAAACAGCATTTTCAGAATAAACCCATTCCTCTAAACCACTATCGGCTTCGTAATCAAAATGAAAAACTACATCGTCTAAAACGGTGGTATCCCTAATCAAATCCTCGTCCTTTTTAATAGGTGAATAATCATAAAAATTATTTGGATTTGAACTAGAAATAATATAATCATTACAAAGCTCAATTGGATTAATAGTTTCTTGATCACTATGCCTACATATTTCAGATTATTCATTATTACTATCCTCATCATCATAATAGTACGAAGATGATTGAACCTTATCTAAATAATTAGTGTATTTTATTCTAACCTCGTCCTCTAAATTAGGCAAATATTCACCATTGATATCAAGAGTAGAATCGGAAACACTATTTTGAATAATTAGATCTTTTAGAGAAGTTCTTTTCTGGGTCTCTAACAAAAGCTTCTGGGCCAACTCACATGATTTCCTGACATAATCTAGGAAACAAGGTAAAGGAAGTTCACTCGTTGCACTCTCGTTCATAACTAAGTTATTCATTTCTGCAAACTTACATGCTGTCTCAGCTAACTTACGTGTCGACTCTAGTAAAGACAAATTATTAGAATTAATCTCGTAAGACCGATTCGTGTGTGGATAGTACTCGGGCTCACCATGGGATGAACCATAACCTTTAAAAGATTGGCGTTCCCAACTACTATTCCCACCATGGTCATAAAAATGAGGATGTCCATAATTAAATTCAGGTCGATACTCATTGTATTGGCTTGTATCATACCAGTTCGACATTCTTAATTGCAAGGGAATTCTACACAATCACAAGCAAGGCTGACTCGACCAAATCAAACCTATAAAATCTAGCAAACAACAAACATGATGGCTCCCTTAGATTGTTTCTAGACCAGATTTTATTCCTCCAAAAGGAAACTAGGTATCGTTTTAGCAAACTTCTCTAGATCGATCCGAATAAAGTGAGTCGAAGAGAAGTAGGGGAAGCTCAGAGGAGCTTTGATACCCCCACCTCTTTGGCAACGTTTCCCGTTAGGGCGGCTCTAGTCGACTCACAGTAATCTTCCTGAACTTTTGAGTTAAGCTAATAAGATACCCAATACTTCCCTTTGAATAACTTTCGTACAAGCTCGTTACCCTATCGGTCTCGTTCTAATCAATATTTTAAGCTTGGGTTCGCGTAGGTTATGTGTTCCTAAGGCGGGCAAGAAGAGAACGGTGATGAAATCTGAACCCTTATCTTGTATGGCTTGGCCTTTCCCTTTACTAAGAAATTAAAGTCCGTATTCAAAACTTCAACATATATGCACCTTAAGGATGATAGTAAACCCGCTGACATGGGATTCGCGGGTGTGTAGAAGCTTACCTCCCGTACCAGACGGGAGATGAAACGGTTGTAGTTGACTCGGGCCACGACTCCTATGTCATGTATGAACCCGAGGGGCCGAGACGATATCGTAATCGTCGTCCTTCCCTGCAAACAGTTTATATTTATTAAAAAAAATGTACCCTTCCGTAAGGTTTAAAAATAATTAAAGTCCAATGTTTAATGTTCCAAAAATAAAAATAAAATACAAAAATAAAGTCCTATTTACAGTTTCTAAAAATAAAATCTAAAAAATAAAAATAAAATAAAATAAAATCTAATTAATTAAATAAATAAATAAAAATATCTTCGTCTTTTCTTCGTTCTTTTCGCTTTGTTTAGCTTTTAATCCGCCAGGTCTTTCGTCTCCAATTCCTCTTTGATTCCAAACCTGCAACAAAAAGACAAATACCCAAGAAATGTAAAAAAGAATAATAGAATAAAAATCTAAAAACTCTAAATCTAAAAACAAATCCCCAGCAGCGGCGCCAAAAATTGATGTAATTTTAGATAGTGGTAAGAAATGAGGTTGTCGTTCACTCGGATTTGTAGAGATTAATTTTTTATAAAATACTAAATAAATATATACAAAGATATTTAACAATGGGCGAGAGGTACTGGGACTAAGGATTTAGCCAATCTTTATAATATAAGGTTCACTTATTTATTCTCAACAAATTTAGCTCAAGAAATATAAACATGGACTCTATTTTTTCCAAGGTAGATTCTCAAAACATTGATTGTAAATGTTCAGCATGGGACATCAAATCACCTAAGCTAAGCATGACCCATCTAATCAAATGACAACCAATTTAATCAAATCGTATTTCAATTAATTTTAGTGCAAAAGTCATAAAAAAGAATAAAACAAATTTACCCATGTATGAAGTTCGGCCTCCTCCGTCGTCCCAGTGTTGGGGTTTAACTCATCATGTCGAAAACACACTAAAAATATGTATTCATGGCTCAAAAAGTGTTTACTAGAAGAGAAATAATGAAACAGGAAATTTGCAACAGCACAGGTGTGTTACAGACCGACTGTTTCAACTCTCAACTGTTATGATGAAGATAATCGTTACAAATCTGAAGATAAATGTTGCAGAAGAGGATGAAGAAACTGTTACAATGAAAATAAATGTTGCAAACCAGTTGAAGAAACTGTTACAACGAAGATAAATGTTGCAAACCAGTTGAAGAAACTGTTACAACCAGTTGAAGAAACCGTCGTTGCTTCCCTGTTCTTCACGAGCAGCAGCAGAAGCAACAACAGAGTTCTGAAAACTCTTGATTCACGCCTCCTGAGCTCTCCTATCGACCCCAAACTCTCGACACCCCTTCTATATGACCTGGGTAATCTATTTATACCCGAAAGATGCATCGAATCTCCTCCATAACTTCAAAAAATCTTCTATTTATTATTTTTATTCTCACGGCAATAATTTCCAGTTTTTGATCTTCCACGCGCATGCAGCTGTATTTCTTTCATTCTATACCTTCTTCACGCTCCAGGATATCTATTGAGTCTTCCAAACATGTTCAGTACACGTTTAAATTTCTCACAACTCGTGCAAGCTCATGTTTTTCCTCCAACTCCCTGTTTGGATTAAAACAAGTTATCCAGCCAAATTTGATCGATAAAATCATCCATACTAGCTTTATATAGTCATATCACGTCTACCCACTAAGTTTCAGGGATTTAATCTCACTAAATCACGTCCAAATATCCGATTGAAATTCTGCCAGTGAAAGGGAATATTTTCCCGCCAAAAATATTTTTTTGAATTGGAGAAGAACATGTCCTCCCCCTAATCCTGCACGGGTGTCCCTTTAGCACTTGTCTTATGGGGGTGCAAATAGTAATTTTTGGGCGTAGATAGTAATTTTTCCGGGGTTCCTCCGACACATTTTTGGGGTGCTTCCGGTGCATTTCTGGGGTGCCTTTAGTATTCTATCCTGGGGTGTAAAACACCACTTTTCGAGCCAATTTCGCCGCAAGAGCTTTTTCTCTAAAAATACCTACAAAGACATAAAATAACAAAATAAATACAAAATCGAACACTAAAAATATATACAATTCAGACATATTAGACACAATAATGCGTCTATCAGCTATGCGCTGTGGTAATTGTTGTAAGATTGGTCATCACAACAAGCAAACTTGTACAAAGCCTACCTATTACAAGAAGCCGCCGAAGCAGCTTAAGGGAAGTTAAGGGAGAGCATTTAGCTTGTTGGTTTCTTCAGACTATTACTTTTACGTTTGAACCTAATTCATTTTTCTTTAATTAGTTTCTGTATTGGTTTTTATGAACAAGTACTTTTTCTTTAGTTATTTTCTTTTTGTATTGGTTTTTATGAAAAAATACTTCTTTTTTCACTGTGTGTTTTTCTGCTACTACCAGATAATGTTATTCATTTTTATTCTTAAATGCATTATTTATTATGCATTATTTTTTGAAGATGCATGATTTTTTATGCATTCTTTTTCAAGATGCACAATCTGTTATGCGTTTATTCTTTTTTAGATGGCTGCAGAACGAGTCATGCAACCTGTTGTTCCTTCATTTGCCTTTTAAGATTTATATCATGTTATGTTTATAATCGGGGGTCGAGGGGCAGCATCCCCTCGTTATCATAGTACAGTTAAATACAAGTCATTTTTTCTACTTTTTGTGAAATATGATTGCAGCAAATAGAAGCACTGATACAAGCATTGATATATAAATATATATATAAAAATCGTAAGATAAATTGTTCAGACAAGGTTCATACCAACACATTACACATAACTACTGACTGAAGTTAACCTTTACACCAACTACTTTCCCATTAGTTTTCACTCCCAAGTTAAATTGCTCAACCTATCAACACACAGTTTGTTAAAACAAAGTTACGTTTGAACCTTTCAATTATGCACAGCATCAGGAACATTTATGCACAGCTTCATCACATGCATCCCAGACGTCTTCATTGGCATCTATCGCCCAACTATTTTGAGGATATGTCAGCATTTTCAATACCAAACTTACTCTTTTCTTGTTGGCTTTGGCTACTGCATCTTCTTTTCCCAACTTCAGCCATTTCTGTCTGACTACACACTTCATACTCAACTTCATATGGTAGCATACAAATATGAGGCAGTCGGGGTGATGATCTTGTTCAGGAACAATCTTGGAAAAAATATCCCTGTATACAAGCGTTTCCCTCTTTATATCCACGACTTCTGATGATAGTTTCAGTTTGTCATATCTTTGGATCAAATAAAGCATACAAGCATTTGCCATTATAAGAGTTTGATTCTTGCATTTAACTTTATAGTTTGGAAGACTGTTATAGAAGTTCCACTCACCCTCTGAAAATCATACTCTAACAATGTCCAATGTGTACCAGCAGGGTTTTCCTTTGTCATATAGTTCATTGGAATGAACATTTTCTCAACTTTAATAGGGATATTCAAGATAAATTATTCAACATATTTGGAAATCCCATCTTTATCCTTTGTTTTAACAAAGAACTGCAAAAGAAATATTTTTTATGAAAAAAAAGGGTTAGTGGATGCAATTGAAAGGGTGCACAACAGGTGTAGAAAACAATGCTGAATAACTTGTTATGCAGTTTAAATTTAGTTGCATAACTTGTTATGGGCATAACAAAATATGCAGTGATGAATAACTTGTCATGCAGAAAACCTAGGTATGATGACTTACCCAAGCATCTGGCCTCATGAAAGCAGACTCCGCATACTTCTGTTGATAACTCACATTTTCCTCTTCATTTTTACGCTTCTTGGACAACATGTAACTGTAAAAGCGTATTACTTGTTCTTCTAGGTATTCATTGTCCATTAGCTGCCTTATTATATCTCCGTGAATCCGAATATCCCATAAGTACGAGTTTTCTCCGTCTCTGATACTCCAAGCCGAATTTCTGTAGAAGACATAATTAGTGAGATATTCATTCAAGTGATATGCGGCAGAACCATAAACTAGAAGGTTGTGTTATGCATGGATTGTTTTAGAAGCATAATTCATTATGCATGGTTTTTTTTTTTGAAGCATAATTTGGTATGCATTTATTTTTTAAGAAGCATAACATGTAATGCATTGATTTTTTAAACAAGCATAAAGGTAGTTTTTATATATTTACAGGCTATTGGCATGCTCAAAGTATGTCTCCAGTACTTCCATGAAGGCTGGTTCTATTGTATCTTTGTAATCTTGAAAGCATTCCATTGTTTCCAGCGGAGGTAATTTTCTAAACGGTCTGCCAACAAAAGTATGAGGATTTTCTTTGTCAACTTTATTCTCATCAGGCTTGTCATTTTTCTTCTGCTGCTTCTCTAGGTCACAATCTTTGAGTGGTATACTGGTTGTCCTTTTATTACATGGTGTCCTTTGTTTGATTCTTTTTACCTTGCTTCCTGGTTGTTTTTTCCCTTTATGTTCATGGTTCCCATCTTCTTCTGCCTGGCTGCCTTTTCCTTTTATTGAGTTTTTCTTCACAGTTTGCTTCTTCGAAAATTCTGTTCTTGGTACAAATTCTTCTCCTAGTTCTTCTTCCTACAGATTCATGTAACCAAAATGTGTTAGATATAACCAATTTATTTTGAAATTAAGTAAATAGTAGTTGATTAAATAGCAAAACAGCAACATAATAAATAATATATAGTTGATTAAAAATAATAAATAGTATATAGTTGATTCGACAATAAAAAAAACTTCAAGCAGTTCTTGTAGAGATATTATTATGTTTTTTAAAATACATAATCTGTTTTATATTTTTTGTACCATGGTCTGTGAAATTCTCTCCATATCTTCAGCTTCATTTGAGTCTTCTTTGTTTTCAGCATCTTGTGTGGCTGGAGTTAAGGGATTCTGTGCGGCTTCATTTGAGTCATTGAGATTCTCTGGTATCTTAACAGCTTGCTTTTGTGGTCCTCCAGCACCATCTTCTCCTTGTGAAATATGCAGATTAAATGTGGGCCCTTCACCTGCTTTTGCTTTCTTCTGAGTTTCTAGAAGAATGTCATCATCTTCTCCTCCAGCACCATCTTCTCCTCCAGCACCATCATCACCAGCCGAAAATTCTTTTTCCTTTGCTTCAATTCTTTCTTGAGTTGTTAATAGATTTGGTGTTGTGTCCAATTCCTCTGGCGTGTCTGTTTCCTTGTTGCTGGAGAGATTAACAGCTTTTTCTATGTTCATGAACTTGAAAGGTGAAGACTAAAGTCCTTGACTAGTAGTTTGGTCTTGGCTATCAAGTCTGATAACTCTCGACAATGATTCTTATGTAGGTTGATCAGTTGAAGATACCACTTCAACAAGTGTCTCATTCCTTGGCAAATTTTGACTCAATGGGACGCTAGGCTCAGCTGATGATGCATCGATGCTAGGGCCACCTGATGATTCCACTCGCACCTCCTCTTTTATGCCTGAAGCAATGGGCAACTTCATCATGTCATCATACCAGTCAGAATTGAATGCTTCTCCATTTTGTCTTTTTGTTTCCTGAGTCTGTTTCATGTCTTGTAGCATTTCTTGAACAATCTTCAACCTTTTTCCAGGACTATCGGGACACGTTTCTTGTTTAATGATCTGCAACGTATCCTGAAATGCTTCTTCATACTTGTCTCTGTTCTCTTCAAGATTCATTGCGATGAGTTCATATATATATATATATTTCATGTTTCTTGGTTCTCTTGGTTCACAGAGTTCCAACTTCATTGCACTGTACGCATCTCTAAAGTTCTCATGAAACTGCAACATGATTAATAACACTCATCAGGGAATGCATAACAAATATAACAACATTTTTTATATGCATAACATGTGATGCAGATATTTTAAACAATGCATAACTAATCATGCATTAAACATTGGAGATGCATAACTAGTTATGCAATTATTTATTAAGGTGCATAACTTATTATGCACTCATATTTCACAACCCTGCTTAACACTTTCTAATTTAAAATAATGCATAACTGGTCATGCATTCACAATTGCATCTTCAGAAGATGTTATGCAATTATTTATAAAGGTTCATAAACAAGTACCTCTAAGTCTGTAATATGCTTCTTGAGCATTACTTTCTTCATTGCTGCAAAGTTCCACCTCGCAGCTCTTGGTGTAGCAGTGTCACTGACCTTGACTTCAGATGATATCTCAACTATGTTAGAGTGCTCAGCCAACTAAAGCTGCAAAAAAAAAATAACTAATAAGATATTATGTAGATATGATTTATTGACAGAGATTAAGAAAGTAAAAAAAAAAAACTCACAAGAGAATATATAGTGCAACCAGTGCAATTCCTGATAAGACAATTCTTTTCTTTCACAGTTTTGATGCCGTCCATCAGGTGTCCGTGAATTAGATCAGGAAATGATATAGAGTCCATGGTTTCCAAATCCTTCACCAAACCAACATATGAGACGTCCAAATTGTCTCCCATTGACCCACAAAAGAACAAGACGACTAGCATGTAAAGGCAGACAAGGGAGACAACTTCCTATTCACGACCTTTCTTATCAAGTTTTTCCAACACCAGCCTTTGAATATCATCTACCCACACCTTTGTTACTTGTGCTTTTGGATCTGTACTCACATTACCTGACTTTGTTTTGCATGGGAATTGCTTGACGAGGGCAAGTGACTGATTCAGCCCTATCTCTTCCTTTAAAGTAAGAATATTTCTTCCTCTATTTCCTTTAACTCTTGGCATATGAAAAGTAACAGCAAGCTCACTAGCCGTTGACTATATATACTTGTGCTTCGGACACCTTGAATGAAGGCTGACTCAAATCATCATGGTTATATGATAGAAGGACCTTATCCATCAGCTGGCTGCTCTTACCATCCAAGTATGACATGTCCGCAGTAGATAACCAGTTATAGATTTTCCCAAATGGACTCATATTCATCATACTATCCTGCACTGGAGTAAAACCACCTATATCCCTTATTTTTGTGAACAAGGTGCATACCCTTAGAAATCCTGCTCTATAAGTACCTCCCTGAGTTGCAGGTTTGGGTTTAGGTTTAACTGCATAAATAAAAGAACAAAAAAATTGTATTTTTCTAAGTTAGAACCGTTATTTTGACTGCATAACCTCCTATGCCTCTTATTCAGGCATCTGCATAACCTATAATGCACTACTTCTTAAAATGTAATCAGATCAGATAAAAATGATATTATGCATAACCAGTTGACTATATAACCTGTTATGCATTTGTATTTTTAAGAAGCATTATGTGTATTACAAGCTGTGAACTACATAACAATCAGGTAAATGATCAAGAGAAGTTTATTAACCGATGCATAACAGGAATTCAACGTACCTGTTTTATAGACGACACATTGCTGAGAAGGTTCTTCTTCTTCTTCATCTTCTTCTTCACTTTCAGATCTTTCACTTTGCTTCTCATTCTTCTTCCTTTTCAGGTCTTCTGATTTCTTGGGTTCACGTCTTTTTCTTTTCTTCTGATTATCAACAGCTTTCTTGATTGAAACAGACCAAATCAACATTGAAACAAATCAATCACACCAAAAAAACTATATATCACACAAAAGATATCACAAGCAAATCTTACCAGCTTCCTTTGGGCATCTTTCTCTGTATCATATGTATCATCCTCATTCTCTATATCATCATCCAAAACTTCCTTTGGTGCAGCTTTCTTTTCTTTCTTTTTTCCCTTAATAGCTTTATCATCCTGAACTCTAGATGTACTAGTGTTCGCAATTAATTGCTCCTTAGCTTGCCGATCAGAATCTAATAGCAAACAAGAACAAAATCATGCATAATAGAAAAGATCAAGTTTTGTTCAGAAACATGAAAGATGTAGGCAAGTTAAGTTCTCACCAGCTTTCTTTTTAGTCTTTGTTTTCTTTTCTGCTTCAGGCTTAGGTGAACTAGGTGATACCTGATCTTTCAATCTCTGCGACTTCCTTGATGGGGGGGTTGCTTCAGGATCTTTTGGACACACAAATAAATAAGTTATTCATATCAGGTTATGCAGTAACTTTGGTAAGCATAACCTGTCATGTATCTGCATAACAGGTTATGCACATTTAATTTATGCTGCATAACATGTTATTCAGACTTTTTCCTCTGCATAACATGTGCTTTTTTTTACAGAATTTGTTATGCAAACATGAATCACAGACACATGAAGGAATGTAAATGCATACCAGAGACTTTCTTTTTCTTCTTGGCAGCGTCATGCTTTACGTTGGTTCTCGTCTCCTTTTGTTGCTGGTCACCACCAGTTTCCCCTTTTTCCTCTTTTAGGTTATTATCATTAGCAGGTAAAAATTATGTTAAAACTGAAGTAGATTAAAATGAAAAAGTAAAACTTAAAAATGGGTAAGTTTGACAGGGTGTTATGCAGTGATTTTTGGTAAGCATAACCTGTCATGCATCTGCATAACAGGTTATGCACATTTAATTTATCTGCATAACTTGTTATTTTTGGCAGATTTTGTTATGCAAACATGAATCACACATGAACTAGTAAAGATGCATACTAGAGACTTCCTTTCTCTTCAATGCATCGTGCTTTGCCTTCATTTTCATCTCTTTCAGTGGTTGGTCACTATCATTTTCTCCTTTTTCATCTTCAACATCATCAGGTAAAAATGATGTTAAAATCGAAGATTGGGTAAGTTATAAAGCAAAAGAAATTATGGGTAAATATATTCAGGATGAAAATCTCACCAGAAACATTTTTCTTCTTAGATTTGTTCTTTTTTTCCGGATTACCGGCTTCTGGTTCATCATCGGCAGTTAATACAACAAAACTTAAAATTAAAAAAAAAAACTGGAAAAAACAAAATCAAACGCTAACAGATGAAGTTAATGATAAATCTCACCGTTTTTTTTCTTCCTGTTTCTTCGACTTGATTTTTCCTTCTTCGTCTTTTAGGTCATCAACATCAAGAACAAAAGTTAAAATAGAAAAAAAAAAGTAATCAAATCTACTGAATGCATGCAAGAATACCATCGATTAAACTAGTTTTAATACCTGATTTCTTCTCTTACGACTTCTGAAGACGTGTTTTTGTCGGTGTTTCATCCATTTTTGTTGAACTAAATTCTAGGGTTTGTAAACTGTAAGTTTCTAGCGTTTTTTAGAGTTTGAAATTGATATCTAGGGTTAAATCAATTTCAATCATCGATTTAAATGATCGATTTCTTTGAATGATGAAGAAAAAAAATTCTCTGCAGATCCGTTACGGAGTTAATGGAGGAGGAGAAAAGAAACCGGTGAAGAAGAAATAAAAGAAACGGGTGAAAAGGAAGTAAATGTTGTGACCGTTTAGGGAGTTAATGAAACTGACGAAACCGTTGAAGGGTATTAGCGTCCTTCTGCGATGTCTAAATAATTTTAAAAAATTATGGGTGCGACTGGATCTAAAATTAATTGTGGGCCTAACGGTGAGAAAATTTTTGTTGGGCGTGCGCCTAATTTTCTCACATACTACTCTTCCATTCAAGGTATTCATTTCACGCAGAAAACTGCAAAATGTATAGATAGTCACGGGTTACAATTATTGTGGTGTACAATTGTCACGGGGGTAACTTTTTAGAATCTTTTCTTTTCGGATTGTGCATATCAAACGAGGATGATACTGCCAAATGCCAATCAGTCCAAACATATTCCTTATTCTGTCGCCGGCCTAAAGCCAATTACACAAACGTTTTCTACGGTGTTTGAATGGTAAGGGCGTCGGCGCCCTCACTAGCTCCGTATGTCGATTCACGGTCTAATTTTCGTTGGAATACGAGTTCGGTTGATATTGCGGATCTGACACTGTCCAACGGAAGACTTACAGAACCAACCAGTTCAAATCGATCATATGAAGAGCTGATTAAGATTTCTATAGATGGTGGCGAGTTGATGACAATATCACATCCCCAGCCTGGATGCTTTAGGCGTAAATAACGTGACCTTAAACACGACTAATGTTGTTTCCAAATTTCGATTTGAGTCATCCTACAATTATACCACCACTGGTTCGTATTACCTTCTCAAATAGGGTACATAACCGCATGGTGGATATAAATGTAATGACGAGACCATGAAGTGAATTTTCAATTGAAATAGGTGCAATCTTGTACAAACTTGGAATGGTAAAAGAAGCTATATATTACAACAAAATGCATTTTTCTCTGAGGAACATCAAATTATTTGAAGGGATGCCACAAGGTTCTGTAATGGACGCTCTAAAGCTCTAAGATCTAAGCTTTAAGTAAATGATTATAGAACAATCTTAGGACGCTCTAAGCTCTAAATGGATGACACTTCTGTAGTTTAAGAACCGTATTCATGGATCAACAAAAAGCCCAAATTTCCGATTCCGCTCATACCAATTGTCAAATTTAGTAGAATGCCCATATTTTCCTCCTTGTCTTCTTCGTTTCTGAATTATCAGAGCATTTTCTTCCAACAGCTTCCATATATCTTCTGATTACAAGTGATATGTCACCACCAACCTGTACAAAAAGAATGATCAAAAGAAAATGTCAATCTAGAGAACAAAGATGGATATAAACTGGAACTGATTAAATCTAAAGAGTTTAATGAGCTACTTCCGCCATGATGACTGCCGCAAAGAGTTTGAGAGAAAGAGTTGTGTTGTGTGTTCTGGTGACAGAGAAGAGTGAATTATAGACGATTTATGGTGCAAAGTGTAGAGGGTAGTCACGGGTGGTGACAATTATTGGAATATCTTCAACACTACTATGCACCAAGTGAGGAGGATACTCCTTTTATGTACACAGTCTAACGAGCATTTTCATTGAAGTTCGAGTTTGGTTGATTTTTCGGAACTGCCACACTGATCAGCGGAAAACTCACGGAACCAACCAAGTTAAATGGAGATTATGGACCCGAGGAGCGTGTAAACGGCATTGGCAGGCCTTGAAATGCTCTAGGCAAAAATAAGAACGATTTTTTTGGGACCATGGCTTTATTAGACCAACCTCCCTATACTTATAAGGGATGTCCTAAAATTAGACAATTACACATTTATCATTTACTTTAATTTAAATTAAAACTAACCTAATAACTATATAAATCTAATCATATACATCTAATTTAAATGAATCATTAACCAAAATCAAAAACAAAAATAGAGATAATAAGGGCATCAAAAAAAATTAGTTTTGAAAAAAAAAAAAATCTTCTCTTCTTCTTCTCTCTTTCCTTGACGTTACTCGTTCGATTGGAAAACCCATCACTTTTAATTCGTTTTTTATTGAGAAAATTGAGTAGAAATCATCAAAATATGGTTTAAATGGAAGTTACAGTGGCATGTTCGGTTAGGAATAGCTTAAGAAAAAACTAGTTTGCTAACCGAACATTCTGAAACCAAGAACACGAAGAACACTTCGGTTATCACGAATTAATTTTTTCTTAACCTAACTCTGAGTTCGGTTGGTTCGCAAAAAAATATTTTTAACCGAACTCCTCTTTCAAAACCAATATGTTGTGTTCGGTTGGTTAGGTTAATTGGAAATTTTGTCCTTTAACCGAACACTTGTATTAGAACAACACATGCTGAGTTTGGCTGGTTCACAGAAAAAAAATTGCTAACCGAACCCTTCTCTGAAAATCAATATGTTGAGTTTGGTTGGTTCGCAAAAAAATATTTGCTAACCGAACTATACTATGCAAACACATATGTTGAGTTCGGTTTATTTGAGAATTTTTTCTCCTTACCGAACTTCACTCTGATATTGAGTTCGGATTAGTCGAAAATTAATGTTGGAAACCGAACATTACTCTGTATACTCTAGAATAAAAGTTCGGTTACCTGTCCCGGAACCTGTTAGCCGAACTCATCAAAACCTCCATTAAAAGCGAGTTTGGCTACCTGCGTCTTAGGAACAAGTAGCCGAAACTACACTTCCAAATAAGTTCGGCTACCTGTTCTTCAGATCTTGTAGCCGAACTTGTTTGACTTAACCCAATCCAAGCTATAAAATTTCTTATTTTCAGAAAATTTTGGCCAATTCAAGCAAAAAAAAACTAAATTTGAAGTATGCTTGGGTTGTTTGAAGGTTCGGATTCAAAAATTAAAAAAATAATTGAGTTTTTCCAACTCCTATAATCTCCTTCTTCTTCCCTTTCAATAACTTAATCTTAAGAAAAATAATATAGATTTTATCTTACACTAATCACTAATTACCGAATTTAATTACACTAACTATTATTAACACTAACTAATCATTACACAAAATTAATCAGGAGGGTAATTTTGGTATTAATATAAATGTTTAGATAAGTGGTGGCCTAAATTTATGATAGACGCATTTATGTGTCTATTTTCATCTCTATTGTGTATATTGTTAGTACCCATTTTTGTACTTATTTTGGTATTTTATCTCTTTGTAGGTGTTTTTGGAGAAATAAGCTTTTGTGGCGAAATTGGCTCGAAAAGTTGATAAATGCAACCCAAGGGACGAGTGTAATGCGGACTCCAGCAACGGATAAGGGGCGACCACTGGATAAGGGGTAACCTTACCCCTTCACGTTCAAATTCTAAATTTTGGTGGGAAACCAAA
>JAJJMB010015535.1:1790874-1807173 GCA_023531105.1 Papaver atlanticum | reverse complement strand
AGTTGTTGCTATCGGTAAAGAAGGAATGCAAGCGGTGCTGGTAGGAAGTAAAACCGAGAGTTGCTGAGATGTCTTTTCGTGATGGTGCATCTCGTGATGAAGGAGTCTGTGGTGTTGATGAAGATGAAGTTGAGAAAGAATATTAGTTTTCGAAGGCAAGAAGAGCTGGTAGTGCGAGTTTATGTTCTAGTTTGGGTTAATTTGAGTCGAACCTTGGTTGTAGAGACACTCGAGGAATAAAAAGAAAGTACTGTAAACGAAGAAGACAGTAAAGAAGTTTGAGTGATGGTTTCCCGTGTTCGACTTTGAAATAAACTAGCATCTCACATATAGGTTCTGTCTTTTGAGGAAGATGGAGTATGGCTGGAGTTGGTTTAGCCGGTCAGGGAGTAGAAAGTTGTTGTAAAGGGAAGGACCGAGATAGGACAATGATGTTTCCATATTTGTTGGAGTATATGCAATCACGTTTTTGCATGCAAGATGGACAAATTCTTTACAAACATTTATGGAAGCAAAATGAGCATGCGGCATCTATAAGATAATATGCAGACGACAGTGTTGGAAGAGAGGACATGTGGCATGACTCAATTGGCTAATGACGTGGTGCAGAAAATGAAAAAGGAAAGAAATCAGATTCCTTTGGGATATATTGAGCAAGGGACGACAAAGCCAGGGGCAGGCGGCCATAGAGCCGTTTACAGGGAAGGGTTTTGAAGTTTTGTTTTCGATTCTTCGTTCTTCATTAGCTAGAGTTTGATTTATTTATATTGATTTATGGTTTTTGAGAAAATCATGTCTAGCTAATCCATGTTAGGGTGAAAGGATGAACTTGTAGTTTGATTTATTTGTGTTTTTGAAACAAGGGTTTTCTATAATATGAGCTTAATGATTACGGTTTTGTTTCTCTATCAATGATTTACCTTCTAGCTATATTTTTCATGTTCTATGCCATGTATAGTCCATAGTTAGATTAGTAGAATGAATCGTTGAACCTTAGCAATAATCGTTTTATGAATATCTCTTGACTATTTATGCCATGTATACTTAGTGCTTTGGAATTCTATTTTAAGGTGAGAACAAATGATCTTTTTGATAATCTTGTCGGAAATTGTTGAATGAAATATCTTTCATGCCATTACCTTTTGTGATTGAATTCAATAAGTTACCTACAAGGGATTCCCGGATCCCTAACACATTCATAATCTTGGTTAGGTTTTCTTTCATTGCGATTTCCGAGTTTCATAATCTTACTCACCAATTCGTAATTCTCTGAAATTTATAATTTGAATTGTTATTCTTGATATTAATTAATAGTTGTATTTTCACACTCCTCGTGGGAATGACCTGTACTTGTCATTGTCTGCTAGTTAGATACTGTGCACTTGCAGTATTATTATTGTAGGTTTCCGAACCTATCAGTTATAGCTTTTTAAACATTTTGTGTTACACTCTTTTCCTTAGTCGAGGTTTTTACCGCTATTGGCTTTCCTTGGAAAGGTTTTGAGGTTTTTAACGAGACAAATGCGAGTCCTATTTTATTCCAAGTTTTTAGAGGCGTGTCCCTGTGCAGGGCAACCTTTAATGAAATTGTCCAAGTTATTTAGCCGATTTTATTATAAATCGACTTATTCTCAAATAAATAAATTAAAAAAATATAAAAGAAATTATGTCATGATGAATCTGGATTTAATTCGTCTAACACTTCAGCATAATAGGGTTTTGAACTTATTGGGTGTATTCTCTATAAATACTTAATGGATATATAAAATTTGTAAAATTCGAGTATATGATTACTATTTTAAAGGTTTCGTTTTCTGATATCATTATTAAAAGTTTCATTCAGAATGGTCATTGATTAAAAGTTTTGTACTTGTTGTTAGGCTCTTCCATATGCACCAGTCAAATGGCATAGTTAGGCACTTTTGCACCCATTATGGATATGGCAAAGTGGCAAATAAAACTGTCTAAGTGCCAAATATACCGCTTAGAGATACGCAATGGACAGAAAAGCGTCAGTGATAGTCTTTATACTCGTTGTTATGATCATTGCTCGGTTACGTATCATTTAATAAAATCCATGGGGTGTAATCCACGGTTCAACTATGAGGCCAAAATTTCCGATGTCGCTCATACCGATTGTCAAATTCAGTACAAAGCCCGTGTCTTTCCTTCCTCTTCTTTTTCGTTTTTGTATTACCGAAGCCTGTTAATAGAAACTCAAACAAGTGAACAACATTGAGTCACTAAGTTTTCTTTCTACAGCTTCCATATCATGTTATTATGGAGAGAAAAACATGCATGTTTCTCTGAACTCGTCTCCTCCAACCAAAATCTTTCACGGTAACATTTCATTTTCAATGCCAGTAGTCTGCAAGGTTCCTCTTCCAATTTAAGGTTTTCATTTCACCGCAGCAAAATATAGATAGTCACGGGTGATAATTATTGTACCTCACAACTTTATCATCTCCATGGTACTGTACAATGCGTCATGAAGGCTTATTTACTTTTTAGAATCTTTTCTGTTACAGCATAGCTCGGTTGAACCCACCAAGCGTTGGTATGCCAAGTTTGGTTGTCATATTTTAGTGTGTCAAAACTCATATAAGAGTCGCTTGATTATGTACTAGAGACAACTTCGTTTAGGTTAGATTAGAAAGTCTAGGAATGTTGAGATATAAAACTATTACTTGAAGACCTGAAGAACGTGAAGAAGTAACGAGCGACAACGACGACATCATCCTTCCTCTTGAGGTTAGTAATATTAACTTGAACTGTTTCATTTCTAACGTATCTTTCAGGTCGTGTTATATTGAAAACATAACTGCGAAGCTGTGTATTGGATATATTACTCTAGTAGTGAGACATGATCATATGATCATAGTATTAGGGAATTAGACTACGAAGTATAACGCTTATCTTTTGAACTTCGTAGATATGACATCGACATAATCTTATGAATGCTGTTATGATTATGTGAATGGGTAACGGTGAAGATTTCATCCTAGGAAACAATGTTTTACATTTGTTTAAAGGAAGTACATTCATGAACTTGTTTTATGAATCGAAAGGAAATCGCTAGGCTTATTGGTACGGCTATTCATTGCAAATCTTTGGATTACCAATATGTGTGAGATGGTAGAACCGATCGTAACTTTGTTATGTATCTTGGTACAACTAATCACAATGCCTCACTTATGATTTGGTATGACTAGTTTTGATTAATTAGGGTAACCGATCCTAAGTAATCACCTGAGATGGTATGATCGATATTTGTAATTGGTGTGACCGATCCTAGTAATTGGTGTGACCGATCACAGAAAGTTGTGTAATCGATCCTTGTAATTGGTGTAACCGATCCTAGTGACTGGTGTGACCGATCACAAACAATACCATGAGTATATGGTAACCAGTCCTGGTAATTGATGTAACCGATCCTGGTAATTGATGTAACAGGTCCTGGTAACTTGTGTGACCGATCACAAGTGTTTCCATATTAGGGTATAACCAATCCTAGTTATTGGTAGAACCGATTGAACCCATGGATGTGATTTGATATTTTATCAATCACATAGTAGTCTTGGAATGCAGGTGAATCAATTCAAAACTTGTTTGGAAGTGTGGTAAAACTAATTCCAAGAATGAAAATATGAAAGATGATTTACAGAGAAAAGATGTCAACATACTTTGAACACGGACAGTAACTCTTATCATTTATTGTTCAAAGATATTCCTTAGTACTCAAGGAGATCCTGTACCGAAATAAATTAAGAATCTTTTAATTAAGGTTGTTAGTTTTATATGCTTTAATTACCAGCAATTAAATGCATATCTCTAGAGAATAAAAATTAGTAATGTGCATTTACTAATTGGAGATTTTCTATTGAGAGATTTCGGAAAATATTGGACAAGCAATTACTGGAATTATGAAAACCGAATCTTGCCATTCATTGCATATCTTGAGAGTATTTTCGGTTTTGGAAATTCCTTTTTGTGCAAACTTCCTTGGTATATAAATACCTAAGTTTGCATTTCTAGCAAACCATCCTAAGAGCCAGGGAAACTTAATCTTTTTGTTGTTTCTGATGGAGCCGTCTATTCGGAGAGGAAAGTACCCTAATTAGGCGAAATCTCTTACGACCGCTCGTTTACAGACTTATGTGGGATCAAGAAGCTCTACGAGTACCGTTGGTGGGAAACTAGATAATTGCAGTGTTATTAGTTTTCGATTGATTTGATTCACTAACGGTTGTTGAAACTTTGATTGCACCTAGTTTGTTTATTCTTGAGAATCTTCTCTTTTGATATAAGATTCACTCAAACTAGATCGAAGTATCGACAGGATCTTTAGAACTGTTTGTAGATATAAAGACATCTTGTGATAATCCATTGTTAACCGACTCTATTATATGCGTGATTGATCACAAGAGATTCAAGTGCTGTTGTGCGGGTTTTAATTGAAGATTAAAGAAGATTTGAAGACGAATAAGATTTCTTATTGGTTTCTCGTATCTTTGTGTTGCACAAACCTTGATCGGCTGGGATCCAACTAGAATCGAACTTATTCGATTGATTAGTTACGTGATATCGGCATTCACAATATATATCTTTGAGATTTATTTGGATTGAGTGTGAATCTAAACTTGACTACTTTTGTAGTTATTGGATAGATTGATCTAACCATACAAAGGAGTTTATTAGCTTAAACGGAAGAGCCTTTGCATATGACTTGAGGTATCTTTATCTTAAAGAATCAATAGAGTTGTTACCAAACAGATTTGTTGTTCCTTTACTGTTTGGGATACGATCCAAAGGAATTATTCCAGTGCGTGCACTCATCGAAGTCGGAAGCGCAGGGATACTGAGAAAACTAAGTGAACTAGGGGTAGTTGTTTGGTCTCAACTATATGAAGTTGGTTTAGATTTTGTATAGCGGCTTAATTCTGAGAGTATTCAATTCTGGACTTGGTCCCGGGGTTTTTATGCATTTGCGGTTTCCTCGTTAACAAAATCTTGCTGTGTCTTTTACTTTTTATTTCCGCAATTATAATTGCTTATTATAATTAGAAGTAAAATACACAAACGTTAACTCCGCTTTACTTGATAGTGATCCTATAGAGTTTGGTTAAGTCTGAACCTATTATCAAGTAATCACACTTTGGTCGCCGTATTGTCTCGATCTCGTATCAATAGACAATCACACAAAGTGTGAATACCGGTTTGTAGTATTGTCTCGACTTTGTCCATAGACAATCACTTTCGGTAAGAGGACTTATAGGTGGATAAATTAAAGATTGTGGTGTATTTGGGTACCCTCGTCTTTTTAATTGGTATCAGGGAAGGAAAACACGAAAAGATCTAACAATCTGTGTTTGGTACGATCCAACCTATAAGAAATGAATTCGAGTTCACATGAATCGATTTCAGTTAACGTACCGCCAAGGTTTGACGGAACAAACTATCTATGGTGGAAATCTGCTATGAGATATTTTCTTCAATCACGAGATTTTAATACTTAGCTATTAGTCGTCGATGGTAATAATCACCCGAAAGTAGAAAATTCGGAAAACTGAGTTTAAACGCTTAGTGGATTATACAAGCGAAGAAAAGGCTTTTGCAAAGAAAAATTCAGATGGTTTGAATGATATTATACATGCTATAAGTCGTGATCTACAACATCATGTATCAATATGCCAAACTTTAAAGGAAGCTTGGGATAACCTTCAGATCGTATTTGAAGGTAACTCATCTGAAAAGGAAGCTAGACTTCAAACTCTTACTTCTGATTGGGAAAACCTTCGAATGGATGACAACGACACTTTTGAAGAGTTTCATATTAAACTCTCTGAGATAGTTAATGCTTCTTTCTCTCTTGGAAATACTATTTCTGAGAAAGATATAGTGTGCAAAATTCTCAGATCGTTGCCATCTAGATACGAATCTAAGAGACATGCAATCATATAGGCAAATGATCTTTCAACACTTTCACGAAGCACACTCGTTGGAAAGTTAAATATTTTTTTTTATCATGAATCACAATCTATTCAAGCTAAAGGAATTTCTTTAAAGATGCAAAATTTCCAAAAGCTCCTGTGGAGAAAAATAGATTGATGGATGATTCTGATGAACTGATTGCAAAAGATTCTGATGATGAAATTGAACAGTCATTATCATTAATCACTAGACAGTTTCGAGATCTCTTAAAGAAGATAAATAAGAGATTTATATAAAATGTTCATCGATCTTCTCGACCCCATGATCGAGTTCCTGTCAAGAACAAAAAGGATCAAGAAGAAGATGATGAATATCAGCCTCAATGCTTTAAGTGTAGAGGTTTTGGTCATATGGATAAAGACTATCCTAATCTAAGGAAATACACTGGGAGCAAGGCATTAGCTGTAACTCTAGACGAGACCTCTGATTCATATGATTCTGAAGAAGAGGAAACAGCTAATATTGCACTAACTGTTAATTTGATTCCCTCTTCCTTCATTAGTGATTTAACTATTTTAAAAATGGACATGTCCTCCGATGTTGAAAAATCATCTAATGGTAAAGGGAAAAATAAGACAAAGTGTAAAACTGTCTCAAAAACAAGGATTGCTAAAAAGTGCATTTGTAACTCCAACCCATCTCAAGAAACTTCGTTAATTCGAGGTAACAAGAAAAGATTTTTTTCATACGATACTAGATCAAGGACACACTGGTTGTTCTAAATCCCATGATGAGAGAAAATCTCATACTAATACCGCCTAATCGGTATTAGAATTGCATCCTCACCTTGTGCGCCGAATTTGTGTTTGAGAAGTAAAAATCAAGGCACCTATGTGTAGATTATGGGAACAAAATCTTGTGATTAAAAATATATTTAAGGATATTCGTATTTATAGGAATATTATATTTTCGGAAGTATGAAAAATATAAAAAATCCTTCTCATTCTCTGGTCATTCCTTGTCCGAACTATGAGTCAGGATCCGATGTCTTCTCTTACAAAGGTGCTTGATCTGAAAGATCTCTTTAAGAATAAGTTTGCACCTTCTCTTGATGCTAAGAAACCTAAGAGGAAAATCAAAAAGAGAGAATATGCTAAAGAAAGATCAGTGTATTGAGATTTTGACACACTTTTGTGTTCAATCAAAGACAGAATTACATGTACTTGCAGAATCCTTTACGAAAACATCTGAACTGCAAGAAATTCTGGTCAAGCAACAAGGTTATCTACTTGAAGAAATTCACAAGTTGGAGACTGAAAGTAATAATCTGCCTTCCTCTAGTACTGATATGAAAGATTAAGTTGCTCATAAAATAAGATTAGATTCTTATTTTGGAAAAATAGACATCAGTTTTTTATTTATTTCGATTATTGTATAAGGTCTATTTTTGAATAAAACTATCATTATTTATGAATAAAATTATTATTTTATAATTTTTCTTGTGATAGTTTCCGATTACATAGCCTGTGCATGAATGTCTATATTTTTGCGATATATTTTTGGTTTATGGGATGTCTGATTTCGGTTTTCATTAACCTTAATATTCGATCTCATATGATGTGAACCCTTATGGTTTGTGTAGCTTTTTGATTTAGCGGGATTAAGTTCTAGCCCATGTTGGTAGGATTTATCAAAGGATCATAAGTTGTGCCGATTGAAACTCATATGTGAAAAGTCACAATATGTTGAATCAATGTGTGTTTACATGAGTTGTATTTAGCATAACATATGTGTTTTGGTTTTTCAACTTTTGTTATTGGCACGCATTAGTTAAAACTGATTCAACCTTTCTATGGTAAAGGTTTCCTTTGTTGTTGTTGTTTTGTTCTTGCAAGAGGATGACAACATACTGTGGGAGAGTTCTTATTTGAACTTGCGCTTAATGATATATCTTTCTGGGGAGAATAGGATGCGGAATCTGAGGTAACGAATTTGTTAGTTAATCGTTTTCCTGTTTAAGAAAAGCCTGTTTATATTGCATATATTTTTCTTTTGCTTAACAAAATTTCGGTACAATTGATATATTCCATTATGATGTGTATGGATGTGTGTGTGTGTGATTCAATTGTTTCTTGTTAAGAAAAATCGTGTCAATCTATTTGTCTTATTGTTTGGTATCTTCTTTTTTGTTGGGTATCAAGTGTTTTTCTTAACGAAATTTCAGTGCAATTGCGGTGCTATAATGTCTATGTTTGTTTCAATTGCTTCCGGTTAAGAAAATAATTGTGCAAGTCAATTTATTTTGGTTTGTATGTATTGTTTATGGCTTAGCAAAATACGGGATCATTTGTTTAGTCCAATTTGATTCCGGATAAGAGAAACTAAGTTAATTCTGATCTTAGTTAGACTTATCAAATTGTAGGATTCGGTTATTCAAGTCTAATCGAATGTCTTGAAAAGAAAAACTAGTTAACTAACCTAGTGTTTGTCTTGTCCAAAGGGAAAGGTCTAAGTTATTTTCTGAATAATTAGAGCCTGATGAGAGAAATAAAGTTAATTATGATCTTTATTTTGGTCTTATCGAAATAAGCGATTGTATGTTTACAAGCGGTTTAACAATGGGAACTAAGTTTCTCAGTCAAATTTTTAAAATATTAGGGAAAATTGCTTTGGGCAATAGTTTTCCTTGATAACATATTAAAACTAAATTACTTGTAGTTTCGGTTTTAATATAGGTTGTCTAAAGTGGTATGTGAAACCTTCATGCTTAACTCTTATAGGTTGTTTACAAGTCTTTTAGATTTGTAAGATCCTTTCGGTTTAACCTTTATTTGCTCGAACCTTTGTCATTTTGTGAAAAAAGGGGGAGAGATATATGGAGTAAACAGGTGATTTGCAATCACTAAGGAAAGGATAATTGTGCTTAAACGTTATTGAAAAACCGAGGGTATAACAACCACACCCAATAATTCATTTAGCAATTTGTATGGACAAACTCCAATATACTTTCAAGAGAATCAACTAGACAGTTGATGTGATTTCAACTTTGTTGTAGTAAAAGGTTCGTTGAGACTTGTGAAGATTCGAGTTTTTAAATTTAATAAAAATTATATACACAAATATTAAACAATGGGTGAGAGGTACTGGGACTAAGGATTTAGCCAATCTTCATAACATAAGGTTCACTTATTTATTCTCAACAATTTTTAGCTCAAGAAATATAAACATGGACTCTATTTTTGCCAAGGTAGATTCTCAAAATATTAGATGTAAATGATAAGCATGGGACATCAAATCACCTAAGCTAAGCATGACCCATCTAATCAAATGACAACTAATTAAATCAAATCATATTTCAATTAATATTAGTGCAAAAGTCATAAAAAATAAAAAAATAAATTTACCCATGTATGAAGTTCGGCCTCCTCCGTCGTCCCAGTGTTGGGGTTTAGCTCCTCATATTATAGACACTCTCAAAATATTTTTTAATTGCTCAAAAAGTGTTTACAATGGTGAAAATGGAGAAAATAGTGAAAAATAGGATTTTGTGACGCATGAAAAGCGTCACAAAATGAACGATATAATAAAAGTGTTGTAGTCACTATTCCGAAGTCGCTGGAAAAGTGCTACCCACTGCCGTAAATATTCGACAGTTTTCAGCGACTGTCTTCAGCAGGTGTTGTTCTTCGTTTTCTTGATGTTCATCATCAGCAGCAGCAGCAGAACCCGAGTTTCTGCAACTCGTGATTTCTCACTCCTGAGCTCTCCTCAACTCCCCAAACTCTCCACACCCCTCTTTGTGATCCCAACAGCCTATATACACCCATTCTGACCGAGAATATATCCTCATAACTCCAAATAATCCCGGCAGTCAATAACAAATATTCCCATGCAAGATACGGAACTTTCTTCCATGTTTTAACTCTTCACGCGTCTTTGTACATCTGACACACTCCAATTTGTATGAAACACGTCCCAGAAGTAGTTAAACACACATCCATCTTACGGCATGCACTGAAAACACGTACAATCCCGTGAATATCTCTTCTCAACCACGTACTCCCCTATTTTCTTCATCCCGACGATTCAGCCAATTCTAACCGAAACCATCGACCATACCATCCATGTTTGGTCCAAACAGGCCCAAAGAAACCAAATCCAGTGCTCGAGTCTCACTCCAACTTGACCAAAATCTTAACAGAGTTTTCGCAAGAAGAAAACCCGGGAATCTGTTCAATCCTTAAATCCACCATTCTAGCCAATTCTGGTATAAACGACGACCATTACTAGCTCTATTGAGTCAAAATAAACAAACCCAATGAGTTTCGGCCCTTGAATCTCCCTAGAACACGATCAAAACTTCAACCCTTATTATGCCTATGTCTGCACTATTTTCACGCCAATTTTGAAATTCAAAATGTAGAGGATGAAGTGCCATGATCCAAAACATGGGCTACTTTAACAGCTGGTGTCCCTAGAGGGTTCCCTTATCCAAACTATGGGTGCCAATAACACTTTCCCTTGGGTGCCTTTAGTAATTTTTCTGGGATGTTTTCAACACTTTTTCGGGGTTCCTCCGGGGTGTTTCTGGGGTTCCTTTAATACTTTATCCTGGGTGTAAAACACTACTTTTCGAGCCAATTTTTCCACAAGAGCTTATTTCTCTAAAAATACCTATAAAGACATAAAACAACTTTATTAGAAATAAAATGAGTCCTAGATAATGTAGTTATGGGTGAAAATGCGTCACACTTACGTGCTTATCAACAGTCAGACTCAATCTTAAGAAAAGTATATCCAAGAGTTGTATCTCAATTTCTAAATTCTATCCGCAATCAAACAAATATGAATTTGCGAACCCGATTGTATATTGAGAAATAACTTAAATGGTACCAAAGACCAATGTTCAAGTGTCAATCAATTTATATCAACAACCAAAGGTTGGTTTATCTAATTGATTGAACTTACGCACAACCTGTGATATTTCAATTATATAAACAAATAAAATGTGGAAAAGAAATAACACAGACACCAGAAATTTTGTTAACGAGGAAACCGCAAATACAGAAAAACCCCGAGACCTAATCCAGATTTGAACACCATACCGTATTAAACCGCTACAGATACTAGCCTACTCCAAGTTAACTTCATACTGGAATGTAGTTGACCCCTAATCAATCTCACACTGATCAAGGTACAGTTGCGCTCCTTACGCCTCTGAATCCCAGCAGGACTCTACGCACTTGATTCCCTTAGCTGATCTCACCCACAACTAAGAGTTGCAATGACCCAAAGTCGAAGACTTTAATAAACAAATCTGTCTCATACAGAATTGTCTATTGAATAGATAAATCTGTCTCCCATAGAAATACCTATGAGTTTTGTTCCGTCTTTTGATAAATCAAGGTGAACATGAACCAATTGATACACCGGTCTTATATTCCCGAAGAACATCCTAGTAAGAACTCTCCCCCATAATAAGTCATTCCTGAAAGAACAACAAGAGCGACCTTAATTTTGCGAGAAAAGAAGGATTTCCTTGGACACTACAAATAACATGAAAACATGAATTTGTAATCCAAATTACTCAATTAACCACAAGAGAACCCATGATTAATTTAATCAGAAATGCTCAACATAAGAGAACTTACGGAGCCACATAGTATATCACAAAAAGTGGATCAGTGAAGGACCAATACTGTGGAATATACAAAGATTCATTCTATTTTTCATCAATATTTTCATAATGGTTTCATAGAGTTAATCTTTGTAATCAAAAGTTCATCCTATCTTCATCAATATTTGCATAATGACATAACATGCTTAACTTTTATTGTCAAAAGTTCATTCTATCTTTTATCAATAAAGACATATGATAGACTTAACTTTTGAGAAAAATATGGGACAATCACAGTTCACGGACGCAAACACACATATCACATAACAAGTTGCAATATATAAAACCATAAAGATTAATATTGCAAAATCATCTTCCAAATAAACTTTAGAATTTAAATAAATAAATCTAAAAACATTGCAAGATGAAAATCGTTGGTAATAGCTATGTGTACTCACAATAATTGCTATTCTAAACCCTAGTTATCCTTCTTAAAAACATAAGAATAAAATTCTCATAAGAATTTTACAAGACATTAAGACCTTTGAAAAATTCTTTATCGTCCCCGAACTCCTTGTCGTCAACAGCCATTGGAACATAAGGTTCATGAAGAAAGGAGTCAATTCCAACAAACCTTCTTGACTGATGCCGAACCAGGGCCTTCTGAATTTCAAGAGTCCTAAAAACAATAGCCTTTATTTTCTGTATCTCCTTTCTTGTTTCCTTCAACTCTTCAAGAACACCAGAAAACTTCTGAAGATTTAAAGGTACAGCCCTCGGTTTTCTCACATTCCTCCTTTTTCTTTTAAAAGAAGAGGGTACCGAAGATAAATCTTTTCCCTTCATGATTGATGGCTTAACAATCATATTAACCTCTTTTCCATCAGATGTCATGATGCTTGGAGTGTCCATACAAGTATGGGATTGTGAGAGAAATTCACAAATCAAGCTCAACAAGCACTCTTGTGATAAAAAGAGTTTTTTAGAGAAGGAAAAAGAAATGTAGGGTTACGGAACCTTTTAAACAACTAAAAGGATTCAGGTACGCACAACTCACAACCCTAAAAAAGGCAGAATTGTCGAATTTAACCCTCTTTTATTGAACAAATAGGGAAACTCCTTTCAATATCAATTAGATATGAAAAGATAGAAAAATTCTAAGCAGGCGAAAAAGAACGAAAAAAAAACAAAAAAAAATCTTTTTTATCTAAAGCCTGAGGTGTGCAACTTTCTTGTCTCTTTTGAATCAGGCACTTGAGACAAGATACACTAACAACACAATTAAGTTGTGCTGGGGTGAACAATAATTTGTCCACCATAACCTTCTTGAATGGAATTCTTAGAACCCTGTTTCACATACTGTTTAGACCGTAATTTTTTATCTAGTGGTTTAATCTTTTCTTTGTAAATTAACTTCTTTGGAGAAGAGATGAGATTACATACCTCAGACGACTTCTGAACAAGTTTGACTTTGTTTGCTAATCGATTTGCTCTCCGTTGAAGTGTATTGACATATCTTATTTTATGTTTGTACTTGTAGCACTTAGAGAGTTCATGGACCGAAAAATTAAGTACAATAAGAACATGTCAATGTGGAGGACGGTTCAGACACCATATATAGCGGAGCAAGCTGCTAGACAGAATGTGGTACCTGAAATATTAGAATTGGGTTTTCCAAAAGATAGAGAAAAATCCATTGTATCCTCCAAAGTGGTTGAGGTTTCTCCCGGAAGAATATCGCGGTTGATATACGTATTACTACAATTATCAAAACCAATATTTTCACAGAGGAGTGCAACACTTGATTTTTCGTCTTCATTAGAATCATAGTAATCAGACATTTCATCAAGAGTTGTAGCAAGACCTTTGTTTCCAGTGTATTTTCTATGATTTGGACACTCATTTGCAAAATGACCAAAACCTTTACACTTGAAGTACTGTGGCATATCCTCATCATCAGTATCGTCAGAATCCTTGTTTTAGGAGGAACACGATTATGAGGTTTAACTGATGACTTAGGTTTATCTCTGATGAACCGTTTACTTCTTTTCAAAAGAAAATATCTAAACTGTCTTATGATCAAAGAGACTGACTTGTCAAGATCTTCATCTGATGAATCAGTCTCAGAAGGATCATCTTCAGGGATGCCAACACTTTTACTTTTGTCAAGTAATTTAGTGTTCTTTTGTGCTTTGAAAGAAATATCCTTTCCGGATTTGGATACATGCTCATGATCAAAAATCTTTAACTTCCCAACCAGAGTATTTCTGGATAAAGTATTAAGGTTATTTCCTTCAACGATGACATGTTTCTTAGAGTCGTATTTGGCTGGCAACGATCTGAGAATTTTCATCACAATGTCCTTTTCAGGAATAGTCTTACCAACGCAAAAGATGCATTAACAATTTCAGACACTTTGTGATTAAACTCATCAAATGAATCCTCATCATCCATACGAAGGTTTTCCCATTCAGAACATAGGTTTTGAAGCCTAGCTTCTTTCTTAGGGGAATTTCCTTCGAAGACAGTTTCTAAGATATCCCAGGAATATTTAGACTTAGTGCACGTAGTCACATGGTGCTGAAGATCTGGGGTAATGGCATGTATGATAGCATTTAAACCATCATAATTTTGCTTTGCGGCAGGAATCTTGTTAGGTTCATATATACCAATATCCTTCGCAATAAAGACACCGTCTATTGTAACCATTAAAGGATCATAGCCATTAACAACATAAACCCATGTTTGAAAATCACACGCTTGAAGAAAGGCACACATAGGAATTTTCCACCATGAGTAATTTGAGCTATCGAAGACTGGTGGTACGTTTATAGAGATAGCACCTCTGTCCATAGAGTCAGATCGCTACAAATAATTACTTGTAAGGTCTTGAACGTGTTTGCCTACTTTGATACCAATTGAAAAACCGGGAGTATAATAACCACACCCAATAATTCGTTTAGCAATCTGTATGGACAAACTCCAATATACTTTCAAGAGAATCAACTAGAAAGTCAGACTCAATCTTAAGAAAAGTATATCCAAGAGTTGTATCTCAATTTCTTAATTTAATCCGCAATCAGACAAATATGAATTTGCGAGTTCAATTGAATATTGAGAAGTAACTTGAACGGTACCAAAGACCAATGTTCAAGTGTCAATAATTAAAATAAACAAACAAAGGTTGGATTATCTAATTGATTGAACTTACGCACAACCTATGATATTTCAATTATATAAACAAATATAATGCAGAAAAGAAATAACACAGACACAAGAAATTTTGTTAACGAGGAAACCGCAAATGTAGAAAAACCCCAAGACCTAGTCCAGATTTAAACACCACACTGTATTAAGCCGCTACAGACACTAGCCTACTCCAAGTTAACTTCGGACTGGAATGTAGTTGAGCCCTAATCAATCTCACACTGATCAAGGTACAGTTGCGCTCCTTACGCCTCTGAATCCCAGCAAGACTCTACGCACTTGATTCCCTTAGATGATCTCACCCACAACTAAGAGTTGGTACGACCAAAAGTCGAAGACTTTAATAAACAAATCTGTCTCACACAGAAAAGTCTATTGAATAGATAAATCTGTCTCCCACAGAAATACCTATGATTTTTGTTCCGTCTTTTGATAAATCAAGGTGAACAGGAACCAATTGACACCGGTCTTATATTCCCAAAGAATATCCTAGTAATATTAATCACCTCACAATAATCTTAATCGTATGGTAGCGAAACAAGATATTGTGGAATTACAAACGATGAAACGAAGATGTTTGTGACTACTTTTTATCTTACCTATCGGAGAATAAATCTCGAGCGAATCTTAGAGAAGATAGTACTCAATCACGATAGAAAACAACAAGATCATAAAACGCAACTATAGAGAAATAGTTGGGTCTGGCTTCACAATCCCAATGAAGTCGTTAACCTACAGGGTTTAAGTCGTTAACCTACAGGGTTTTGGAGAAAACCTAAGGTTAAAGGGGAATCGACTCTAGTCGCAACTAGTATTACACAGGAGGTGTGGGGATTAGGTTTCCCAGTTGCTAGAGTTCTCCTTTATATAGTTTTCAAATCAGGGTTTGGAATCTAAGTTACCTTGGTAACAAAGCATTCAATATTCACTGTTAGATGAAAACATGATTAGATTCAAGCTAATATCTTTCAACCGTTAGATCGAACTTAGCTAGTTATACACAAATGAAATGTACCTTCATTTAGGTCTAAGTAACCGTACCTAAACGTGTACACCATGTTGGCTCAACAGTAGTTAACCGAAGTTAGCCATATGAATACTTTCTTATTAACCTTGTTCATCTCAATCACAACTAGTTCAAATGACTCAAATGAAACTAGTAATGGAGTTTTTCAATTGTTTATATTCTCGTAGAAGTATACAAGACACAATTGAAGAAAAATCGATTTTGATTCACTTGAATCAATTCATGAACATTATAGCCACGGTTTGCAAAAGATTGCATTCCTTAATATATAAATGTATTAGTTCATGAATAAACCGATTTAAGAACTTAACTTACTCAGGTACGCATATCTAAGTAGCTGATGAAATTTTAGATAGTGGTAAGAATGGGTTCGTTCAGATTTGTGAAGATTCGAGTTTTTTAAAATCAATAAAAATTATATACAAAAATAGTACAATTGGTGCAAGAGGTACTGGGACTAAGGATTTAATTTTTAGAGTGAAAATAACCAAGACACTAGATTCCACTATTACACATG
>JAJJMB010015535.1:1674692-1790474 GCA_023531105.1 Papaver atlanticum | reverse complement strand
AATATATACAATAGAGATGAAAATAGACACATAAATGCGTCTATCACCCTTTACTTGCAGTCCATCGACTCGGTAACTGAAGCCGTTTCTCTTGCTCAAAAGATAGAGATACAACAGCAAACGGGGGTGAAATCTGAATAAAAATGAACCCAGACTTCAAGAATGGTTTGGAATGACCAAAGGAGAAATCTGCAGGCCCCTTTAGTAACCATCAACCTACGTTCTCAGATAGCAAAGGTCCTTCCATTGATTCGTCTACTGCACCAACAATGAAGAATAATAATAACAACCCTTACGCAATACCAATGGCTGATATTTGTTACCGCTGTAGGCAACCTGGACATCTTTCAAACGAGTGTCCAAAAGGGCGTCGAACCGCTCTAGTTGAAGGGGAGGAAAACAAGGCTATTGAACCACGATCAAGTGAGGAATCAGTTTTTTATGCTGATGATGTGGAATCTATCCTAGTGGTAAGGAAAGTGCTACAATGTGACGGTACAAAAAGAAAGGTACTCCTGGATCCAAAAGTTGATGAAGCTACTCAAAGAAACAAACTTTTTGAATTCAAAGGCATAATTCTAGAAAAGGTATGCGACTTTATCATTGATAGCGGGAGTACAGAAAATCTTGTATCGTGGAAGCTAGTTCGAGAACTAGGTTTGCCAACAGAACCACACCCACGTCCTTATCGTGTCGGCTGGATTAAAAATGGTTTAGAAACTAGAATTGAACGAGTATGTAAGATTCCAGTTGCCTTTGGGAAAGTTTATCGTGATGTTCTTGTCTGTGAAGTAATAGACATGGATTCATGTCATGTACTCTAGGGCAGGCCATGGCAGTATGATGTGGATGCACTATTTCGAGGCAGGGCTAATACATATGAGTTCTACTGGAGGGGAACAAAGGTGACTCTGATTCCAACCAAACGACAACAAGTAAGGGAAGAAAAGGGAACTCTTCCTAATAAGGTTCTGTTTGTTATGGATGCTGATACTTGTGGTTTTCATAGGGGTGTTACTGATGATGGTAAACTCGAGGCGAGTTTAGTCGTAGTGGGGAAGCCTGATACGGGACGTCTCCAAGTACGACATGGTGACTGATAACAAGTTTCATATCATGGGTTATTTGCATATCTTCCCTATTTTAGTAGGAGTTCAATAAAAGGGAAGAAGATATTGGTATTCATGTTAAGTTTAGATATTGAAAGATCTGTTCAGTTTAATAAGTCTTAGGCTAGGGTTTAGCTAGTTCTATAAGAACCATCGTCTCTATCTTGTCAAAGCATCTTGGTGCTCATTATATCTTAATAATAATATTGTTTCATCTTGGTTATAAACCATTGTCTATCTTAACTCTTGGATTAGAGTTGTCGTAGCTCCTGGATTGGAGTGAGTTATCAGTTCTTAAGGAGTGGATTATCCTTGTGTTACTAATCTTTTCTTATTGCTTCCGCTGTCCTATATCATTCTAAGTAGTTGGTGTGTCTTGGTCCTTCTAGACCCGAATGGTGTGTCCCGTCAGCCTTCTATTCGTCGGGCCCACCTTGACTTGACCCTTCTGCTACAGCGCATGCTCTGTCCCTTAATTAAAATAGAACCGTTGATTCATCTTGTGCTTTACACGTGTTCTTCTTCTAATCGGATGTGGTAGATATCTCTTTTACCTCGCCTGGTCCTATGGGTTTGATCTTATACCTCGCTTCTGTTCATCTTTGGTACCTCAAAGCCTAGGATACTGCCACGTGCATCTGTTAAATATTTACTACTACACCGCTCCTCACCACCATAGAAATATGTAGACATTAATAAGCTCTTCAAAGTATCGGTTTGAACTGGCCTGTTTCGCCGGAAGCCCCTCACTATCATACTTTGGAATATGTAAGTGATTGGCATTTGTGAGTGTCCTCATTTGATGCTTAATCCGACTGAAGAAATGAAAAGACGAGGGTACCCAAATACACCATAATCTTTAATTTATCCACCTATAAGTTCTCTTACCGAAAGTGATTGTTTATGGACAAATTCGAGACAATACAACAAATTGGTATTCACACTTTGTGCGATTGTCTATGGATACAAGATCGAGACAATACGACGACCAAAGTGTGATTACTTGATAATAGGTTCGGACTTAACCAAACTCTATAGGATCACTATCAAGTAAAACGTAGTTAACGTTTATGTATTTAACTTCTAATTATAATAAATAATTATAATTGTGGAAATAGAAAAGTAAAAGACACAACAAGATTTTGTTAACGAGGAAACAACAAATGCAGAAAAACCCCTGGACCAAGTCCAGAATTGAATACTCTCAGAATTAAGCCGCTATACAAAATCTAAACCAACTTCGTATAGTGGAGACCAAGCAACTACCCCTAGTTCACTTAGTTTCCTCAGTATCCCTGCGTTTCTGACTTCGATGAGTGCACGCACTGGAACAATTCCTTTGGATCGTATTCCAAATAGTAAAGGAACAACAAATCTGTTTGGTAACAACTCTATTGATTCTTTAAGATAAAGATATCTAAAGTCATATTATGAAAAGGCTCTTCCGTTTAGCTAATAAACTCTTTTTCCTGGTTAGATCAATCTATCCAATAACTATAAAAGTAGTCAAGTTTAGATTTGCACTCAATCCAAATAAATCTCAAAGAGATATATTGTGAATGCTGATCTCACGCAACTAATTAATCAAATAAATCCGATTCTAGTTGGATCCCATCCAATCAAGGTTTGTGCAACATGAAGATATAAGAAACCAATAAAAAATCTTTTTCGTCTTCAAATCTTCTTTAATCTTCGATTAAAACCTGCACAACACCACTTGAATCTCTTGTGATCAATCACGCACAGAACGGAGTCTGTTAACAATGGATTATCACAAGATGTATTTAGATCTACAAACAGTTCTAAAGATCCTGTCGATACTTCGATCTAGTTTGAGTGAATCTTATATCAGAAGAGAAGATTCTCAAGAATAAACAAACTAGGTGCAATCAAAGTTTCAACAACCGTTAGTCAATCAAATCAATCAAAACTAATAACACTGCAATTATCTAGTTTCCAACCAACGGTACTCGTAGAGCTTCTTGATCCCACATAAGTCTTTAAACGAGCGGTCGTAAGAGATTTTGCCTAATTAGGGTACATTCCTCTCCGAATAGACGGCTCCACCAGAAACAACAAAAAGATGAAGTTTGCCTGGCTCTTAGGATGGTTTGCTATAAATGCAAACTTAGGTATTTATATACCAAGGAAGTTTGGACACTAAGGAATTTCCAAAACCGAAAATATTCTCAAGATATGCAATGAATGGCAAGATTCGGTTTTCATAATTCCAGTAATTGCTTGTCCAATATTTTCCGAAATCTCTCAATAGAAAATCTCCAATTAGTAAATGCACATTACTAATTTTTATTCTCTAGAGATATGCATTTAATTGCTAGTAAATAAAGCATATAAAACTAACAACCTCAATTAAAAGATTCTTAATTTATTTCGGTATAGGATCTCCTTGAGTACTAAGGAATATCTTTGAACAATAAATGATAAGAGTTACTGTCCGTGTTCAAAGTATGTTGACATCTTTTCTATGTAAATCATCTTTCATATTTACAATCTTGGAATCGGTTTTACCACACTTCCAAACAAGTTTTGAATTGATTCACCTGCATTCCAAGACTACTATGTGATTGATCAAATATCAAATCACATCCATGGGTTCAATCGGTTCTACGAATCACTAGGATCTGTTATACTCTAATATGGAAACACTTGTGATAGGTCACACAAGTTACCAGGACCGGTTACATCAATTACCAAGATCGGTTACATCAGTTACTAGGATCGGTTACCATATACTCATGGTATTGCTTGTGATCGGTCACACCGGTCACTAGGATAGGTTACACCAATTACGAGGACCGGTTACACCAATTACAAGGATCGATTACAAAACTTTCTGTGATCGGTCACACCATTTACTAGGATCGGTCACACCAATTACTAGGATCGGTCACACCAATTACAAATATCGATCATACCATCTCCGGTGATTACTTAGGATCGGTTACACTAATTAATCAAAACTAGTCATACCAAATCATAAGTCAGACATTGTGATTATTTGTACCAAGATATATAACAAAGTTACGATCGGATCTACCATCTCACACATATTGGTAATCCAAATATTTGCAATGAATAATCATACTAATAAGCCTAGTGATTTCCTTTCGATTTATAAAACAAGTTCATGAATGTACTTCCTTTAAACAAATGTAAAACATTATTTCCTAGGATGAGATCTTCACCATTACCCATTCACATATTCATAACAGCATTCATAAGATTATTTCGATGTCATATCTACGAAGTTCAAAAGATAAGCGTTATACTTCGTAGTCTAATTCTCTAATACTATGATCATATGATCATGTCTCACTACTAAAGTAATATATCCCATACACAGCTTCGCAGTTATGTTTTCAATATAGCACGACTTGAAAGATACGTTATGAATGAAACAGTTCAAGTCAATATTACTAACCTCAAGAGGAAGGATGATGTTTTCGTTGTAGCTCGTTACTTCTTCACGTTCTTCAAGTCTTCGAGTAATACTTGTATGTCTCAACATTCCTAGACTTTGTGATCTAACCTAATCGAAGTTATTTCTATTACATAATTAATCAAGCGACTCTTATATGAGTTTTGACACACTAAAATATGACAACCAAACTTGACATACCAACGCTTGGTGGGTTCAACCGATCCATGCTATAACAATCTCCCCATTTGTCAATTTTAGTGACAAAACTCTTAATACATATGGATACAAAATTTACGAGAATTCATTATACATACGCTTGACATTTGAATAACAAAGCTTATACTCCCCCTAAAGGTAAGATGGGTAGATATTCAATCCGAACATCTTTGTTATTCCCCTTTGTGTAGTCCAAATAACTACAACACCAATATGATATGTTCCCCCCCCCTTAGTCAATGCTTTACTCTTTCGTTAGATATAACTGTTAGAGCATTGCTCGGTCGAACTCGCAAGCGTTGCTATCTCAAGCTTGTTTGTCAAGTTTAGTTGCCAAAACTATAAGTCTTGATTTCTAGTCTATCTACGGTTAAGTCTCGGATTAGGATAGATTGTGTAGTTGAGCTTTAGACTTAACGACGTTTATCGATTGAAGACGAAGAACTACTAAGGCGATCTTGTAGAACTTCATCAACAAAAGATATGTGAAGACTTGAACTCATCTATCACTCAGAAAGTCTATTTCTACTCTATCTCCTTCTTGAGACAAAAGTCATATAACGATATAGTTTCCAGTTTATACACTTTTGATATTTCGAGTTGAGTTTAACTTGCTTACATATTTCTCGAAATATGTGTTGGTAAGCTTTTGATTTAACCAAGTTCATCTTATGTTCTTGACGCAAGTCAAAAGATGATCAGTGGAAATCGCCTTGTAACATCTTACACGATTTGTGTGAGACAGTCATTTGATGTAGACTCGGAACGTTTCGTATTGATCATTCAATCAATTGAAAATTGCTTTGAAGCTCATAGTTTGTGTGAGACATATATTCCCGTCTTCCGAGAATGTTTCAATAATTGAAAATGGAGTTTAGAACGATTAACCATGATTGTATATAACATAATGTGCGTACTTGCATATATGTTATCCATATCTTAAAACCATGGTATGCATACTCGTATGTGTACTGCTTGGTTTGGTGAAAGTCCAGGAACCATGGTATGCATACCCGTATGCGTACTGATTGGTTTTGTGAAAGTCCGGGAACTTAAGTATGCATATCGTCGTAAGTTTCAAGTTCCGGAATTTCAACTGAGGTTGGTGGTATGCGTACCGGTATGCATACTGGTGAACCCAAAATCAGTCCGGCTACTGATAGACGCATTATTGTGTCTAATATGTCTCAATTGTATATATTGTTAGTGTTCGATTTTGTATTTATTTTGTTATTTTATGTCTTTGTAGGTATTTTTAGAGAAATAAGCTCTTGCGGCGAAATTGGCTCGAAAAGTGGTGTTTTACACCCCAGGATAGAGTACTAAAGGCACCCCAAAAATGTGTCGGAGGAACCCCGGAAAAATTACTGTCTACGCCCAAAAATTACTATTTGCACCCCATAAGACAAGTGCTAAAGGGACACCCGTGCAGGATTAGGGGGAGGACATGTTCTTATCAAATTCAAAAGAATATTTTTGGCGGGAAAATAAACTTATTTCTCTGTCAAATTTTCGATCGATTTTTGGACGTGATTTAGTGAGATTCAATCCCTGAAACTTAATGGGTAGACGTGATATGACTATAGAAATCTGTTATGGGTGTCTGTTTGGATTAGAATTGGCTGTAATCATCGCATGGAGCAAAACAGAGTTACACACATTTTCACGGGATAACATGAATTACAGTGAGTTCGATGCCTGTAATGCACGAGTTTGGAGTGTGTTGGACCGTAATGGATACAAATAAGGAGATTGGACTTCTAAAAACGCGTGGAGGAGCTAAACAGAGAATGAAAATCTTGATTATTCCTGTACCATGAATAAAAGATATTGTGAATATTTCGGAATTAATGGAGGAGATTCAACGCCTGTTTTTGGTATAAATAGAGTCCCTGGGAGACTTAGAGGGGGTGTGGAGAGTTTGGGGAGCTGAGAAGAGCCAGAGAAGAAGAAATCACAAGTTGCAGAACTCGGTTTCTGCTGCTGCTGTTGCTGATAAACGCGAAGAACATTAGACGCAAGGTAACCGTCGTTCTTCAACAGTGACAGCGACACAAGGATGAGGGTCGTAATGCGACAGTGTTAACAACACTTCATTTTTATCATTCTCTGTAACAGCTCGGTTTGTAACAAACAGAAGTGTTACAAACCCGGTTTTTGTCAATTTTCTCCTATTTCATCATTTGTGAACCATTTTTGAGCAATAATAAAGATGAATTTTGAGCATATTTCCATGATAATGATGAGCTAATTCTCGCGTAACCAAGACATGGAGGAAGCTATTGTTGCATGAATAATTGGTAATTATTTTACTTTTCTCTAATTTTGCAATTTATAATTCACTCAAATTACTGCTTTGCAGAATTTTAATTATTTGCATAATTTTTCCTAATTAGTTGTGATTCAATTAGATAGGTTATGCTTTGGTTAGATAATCTATGCTTAAGGGATACAATTAATGTTTGAGAATATGCTTGATAATTTGTGAATTAAGAAAAAGAGATTTTAAAAATAATTAGAGTTTTGGAATTTTTATCATCATTTATTCATGTGTAATAGTGGAATCTAGTGTCTTGGTTATTTTCACTCTAAAAGTTAAATCCTTAGTCCCAGTACCTCTTGCACCAATTGTAATATTTTTGTATATAATTTTTATAAATTTTAAAAACTCGAATCTTCACAAGTCTGAACGAACCCATTCTTACCACTATCTAAAATTTCATCAAAGGGCTTCGCTGATCTCTTGTCTCAAACCACTGATGTATCGGTAGACTAACTGATCTTCAGTTTCAGGGAGATTAACTCTTGCACCTATATGGTAATTTCTTCAGTATATTCATTCACTGACCTATTGGCTTGCGAGCACTGTTGGTAGCTTTGAAAAAGTTTATGCGAGAAATCAGGTGGGAGGAAACGAATCTTCATCATACGTCGCATTGCGGGCCATGAGATGACTGCCGGTTCTCCCCTAAGCCTCCTATTGTGTTCAGTTTGCCTCCACCAGGTGCCTGCCCCGCATTTGAGCTTGTATGAGACCATCTTTACTCGCTGTGATTCTGGGATTCGCATATACTCAAAAAAATTCTCTACGGATGCAATGTAATCGAGAAATCCCTCCATATCAATTGTTCCGTCATAGCTTGGGACTTCAAATTTCATCTTGTAGGCAACGTTTGGATCGTCCTCGCCACAAAAAGTATTAATTTGGTATGCCTCATCAAAAACATTTTCAGATTCATCCTCGTATTTAATAGGAGTACGCCGAAAACCTCCTCTAAAACCTGGAAACCTCCTTTTTGGAACTGAATGCTCCAACAACAAATTCCTGGGGTTCGATTCGAACTCTTCAAAATCACCAAAATTATCAAGAAGAAAATCATACTCGGAAAACCCATGAACATCACGTCCAACCCTTGGTCTGCACTCGTCAAAATAAGGGTTTCGGTTAATAGTACCTCTAGAATTTAAGATATTACCTTCCGGGGTAGTTTTGGGGTTGAATCTTTGATATGGCTTTTGATAAGGTCCATGACGTCGTTCTCCATCTCGACCGAATCTTTATTGTGGTAGTTGATGTTGATGGCGTTCTGCATCTCGACTAGTTTCCCCTTTCTCACCTCGTTCAGATTCAAAGACTTTAAGGATTCTTGCAGTTCCCTTAAGATCTTTGTGTGAGAAGTTATGGTTTCACCAATAGAAGTAATAGTAGTATCTTAAGATTTAATCATCAACAACATCAGGTCATTGTTGGTACTTTCCTAAATAGGTTCGTCAGTAATGTTCTCACTAGGTTTTGCACCATTAGTGCCTTCGTTAGCAGTTTTTGTTGGCTTAGTCATGGCAGCAGAATTCTAGGCAGAGATGGATAGCAGGAAAGAACTGTAGCTCTGGTAACACCTGATATAGGACAGCGGAAGCAATAAGAAAAGATTAGTAACACAAGGAGAATCCACTCCTTAAGAACTGATAACTCACTCCAATCCAGGAGCTACGACAACTCTAATCCAAGAGTTAAGATAGACAATGGTTTATAACCAAGCTGAAACAATATTATTATTAAGATATAATGAGCACCAAGCTGCTTTGACAAGACAGAGATGATGATTCTTATAGAACTAGCTAAACCCTAGCCTAAGACTTACTAAACTGAACAGATCTTTCAATATCTAAACTTAACACGAATACCAATATCTCCTTCCCTTTTATTGAACTCCTACTAAAATTGGGAAGATATGCAAATAACCCATGATATGGAAACTTGTTATTAGCCACCATGTCGTACTTGGAGATGTCTCGTATCATAGAACCATGGGTATACAACCTTATCGTGAGAAGACACGATCAGAAGATTTTAGTGGCGACCACCCGACGGAAACATCAAGACTGATAGCATAGTTGAACACTGTAACTTTGTTGTACGAGCACCTTTGCTTATAAATATCCATTTGTGTGGTAAGGGCATGTTCTGTAAGTGAGAAGGCACATAGAGAGAACTTGCGTGAAATCATCTTTGTGTGTTTACTTAGGATTACCGTTGTTGTATTATTGTGAGCAAGTAATAAGATTCATCTTTCACCCCGTGGACATAGGTAATCATGTCGAACCACATATATCTTTTTGTTCTTATGTTATTCTTAGCTTTCTTATCTTGCATGAATCTCGATGAATGTTTGATGTAGGATGTTAGATTTTCTACAACTACAAGCGGAGTGCATAAATGACAATGAGACATCCCCGTCATATGATTATTAGTTTTTTTAAAATTTTGTTTTGTAACAAACGTCATAACAAAATTTTCGCAATGAGATTAGAGCATCTCCGATCGGACTTTAGAGAAAAAAAATTCTTAGGACATATAAGATTTTGTGTGGTGTAACAAAAAAATCTTCTCCGATAAAAACTTTTAAGATAAATGTGAGGATAATGTGTTACGTAGTTATTCAGAAATCCTCTACTCTATGGTCCGATTTTATAGGTTTTTTTAATGGACGTAGACATCCTCATCATCAAAATCTAAGGTTATTAATTAATAAATTAAATATTTAGGTTTCAAATCAATGGTTTAGAAAGTTTTCAACTAATATATTTGGATTATGGATGGAGATACATTTGTTTTCACATCCTTAAATTAGAGATATTTTATCTCACACCAAGTTCCCATCGGCGATCCTCTTATTAATTTCAAGTTTTGTGCTTTGTTACACACCAATGAGATTACTCCAAAAAAGACTAGGAACAAGATTGGACCGGTTTCATTTAAAGATTTTGATCTAATATTGGGTCCCATGAAATCGATAATAAACCCCACCGTATAACTTTGACTCACCCACTTCACTTACAAACTGTCACGCTCACTAGACCATACCATATGGTCCATATCCTCCCATTAAACAACCACTTTTCAGTTTAACAATCAAAATATAACCTCAAAAACCATCCACCCATTTAAATTTCACAACCTAACAAATCAAAGCTGCAATTCTTTCCCCTCTCCAGTTTCCCTGCCCACATAAAACCATCTTAATCCTAAATCTAGAATGGTAGATATTTTTTTAGGAAATGCTGGGTTTCTAATGCCATGAACTAATGGAGGAGTGTAACAAATTAAGCACCAGGTCCAGATGATTACACTTCGGAATTTTATAGACATTATTGGGACATGATTGAGAGTGATCTTTTATTAGCTATCAATGAATCTTATCCGAAAGAAAAAGTGGAATGGCGATTGAATATGTCTTTCATAAAACTCATTCCTTTTTCTTTCTTTTTTTGCTATTGTCAGAGCAGTTCTTATGGACTCAACAAACTTGTAGTTTGTTCATTTTGCTCCCACTATGGACTCAACAAACATGAAAAACGGATTCGCAAACCAACAAATTTGAGGGTTTGTTGAGTGAGGCAGTAGAACAAACGCGCACTTGATGTAAAACCGGGTGACTGAAGCAAAAACGCAAGCTTGTGAGGAAGAAACGTTGGCAGGTAATGTTTGACCGCCCCTCACATTTTCTCTCTCCAAATCTCGGGTTATTATATTTAGGGTTTATTTTTTATCAGTGGGACCAAACTCTTATTAGTTTATATTAATAAAATCACTAATGGAACCCTAAAATATTAGATTTGTCTATTTTTTCTTGGTTTCCTATAATGTAAAAACGTGTTTGTTCATCCACGTGACTCAACAAAAAAAAAAAATGTTGATTGGCATACGAATTTCCCTTGCACATTTCAGGTCGTTGAGGTTAATTGGGAGCTTCTACAAGATTATTTCAAAGTTGTTGGGCGAAACCGAGAAAGGATGAAAATGGTTAATGCTAAAACTGATCTCTGATGCCCTGGTAGCCCCTGGGAGCTTTATAAAGAATAAGTGTATTCTGGATGGTACTTTGTGGCAATGAGTGCATCCATTATTTACTACATTTGGATTTGTGCATCAAATGAGAATCCTCCATATTTTGTCGCTTGCCTAAAGGCAATTAAACAAATGTTTTCCATAGTGTTCGAGCGGTAAGGGCGTCGGCCCCTGTCTAACAAGCATTTTCGTTGGAGTACGAGTTCGGTCGATTGGACCGACCGACCGGAGGGTCCGAAAGACCCGTAGGGAGAGAGTTCCTTTTATGGCCATTTTTTTGTCAAATGGACCCTAACAATTTGATTAAAAAGATTACTATTGTGTGATAGAGAAAAAAGGGAAGGAGACATAACATAAAGGGGAAGAAGAAGAGAGAAATTCTATTCATATGTGTGTATAATACAAAGGTTTAGGACTCTATTTATAGAGTTTACATACTTGGTGCCCAAGTAATAGGGTCCCACTAAAGTGGGCATCTATACGTAAACTTCCGTTTATAACACTCCCCCTAGATGACCACTGTATCTAAGCAATTGCCTCATTAAAACCTTGTCATGAAAATTCAAATGGACAAAACCTGATCGAAGGGAAAAGAGCACAATTATGAGAAAACTTATAACAGAGTTGGACATGAATATGTTTCCTAATTAAAACCTTAACAAGGAAAACCCAGTGGGACAAAATCTTGACGAAGGAAAAAGAGTACAACTACATAGTCCAGTAAAATACATTTTACTAGGATGCTCCCCTGATAAGTACTTCAGTTGAATCTTGGCTTGCAAATCTTCGAGTCGACACTTCCCAATTTCGATAAAGGAATTTCTTGAATGCTGGAGATAGCAATGCATTCGTGAGAAATCTTCCAGTTGATAAAGTCTTCTTTTGTGTTAGTCTTCTAATAGTAGTGTTCTCGAGTCTATGTTTCTTTTAATACATTAAGTACTTGTGTCTTGGAGTGCTAATTTCTTGGAGGTGATTTGCAGAAAATGTTGATGTAGTTTCTTCAACAAAGTGCCAAGATATGAATACCTTGTCATACGTGAACAAAAATCGTATTTGTGAGAAGGAAATCCAAATTCTTAGGAGACGACTAAGTTGATTTGGTTTAATCAAATGTGGGCATCCATTAAACAACCAAATTGATACAACTCCCCCTTGGATGACCATCATGTTGAATTAAATTGCCTCACTAAAACCTTGCCAATAAAACCCAATGGGAAGAAAAAAAATTGGACGAAGGAAAAAGAGCACAAATATCAACATTTTGAAAGAAAATTAAACGTCAACAACATATGCCTCGTTAAAACCTTGTCGGGAAAACCACATGGGACAAAACCTGAAACGAAGGAAAAAGAGTACAACTTTTGACGATTTGTGAATGCTAACTCAACTATACGAATATTATAGAAAACAAGCATCATAACTCTAGTCTATATCAGATAGACAAGTTTTAAGTAAACATAATATTCAAACTGCAGATTTAAGAAAAGAAAAAAAGTAAATATTATGCTGCTAAAATGTGGATTTTTGTGTTTTCAAAGACTCCTCAAGAGACCTATAAAGTTGATAACATCAACTAATTAATCCGGATTTTTTGGTCGTACCAAAATTTTAGAAACACAGAAAGGATTGTTAAACCTGACATAATCGAGCCAAGTGGCTGCCAAAATATAATTTGAACCCTCTATGGATTTCAAATTGAATATGTTCTCCGACCACATTTATTTTGTGAATGCAAAATGAATCCTTCAAGTATTACCACGCCAAATGCATCATATAGGAAGAACAAAGTATTATTGAACAATCCCATGGTTTGAACATATAAACCCCAATCACTCTTAAAACGATTTATTTCTTTTTATGTGCAATATGACTAACACCAACCTGTAACTTTCAGTCTTGGCAATTTTAAGGTGTCGAGTCTAGCTAGGATCCTTATATTGCGTCAATCGAGAAATTAGAATAATCCAATCTAATTTGGATTACATGCCAACAAATCATGTATGTTGATATTCCTCTGCAAAGGGGTTAACAACCACCATCATGTATTGTTTTAGTAGCTACCATAAATGAATATTCGACAATCATATTAGCTTATCACGATCTCACACAATTTCCAGTGTATGCATACTTTGAAAAATTCAAAATTTACTGGTACCAGTGCCCACGGACGTTATAATCTCCTATTATTCAAATGAGGAGAGATGAAATTGAGAATGTGAATCGTATTATCATAGATTTTGTTGAAGCATATTTGTAGCCTATATAAAAATGCTACATGCTTGCTAGATGTGATTGGATTTTCCTTTTCAAACGGCATAAGCTTATTGGAAAGCTAAATGAGATTTTTTCACGCCTATTTAATGGCAGCCTTTTTCGATTTGATCATGATGGGAGAGAAATGATATAACTTTTAAGTTAATTAACACAAGCTTCTGATAGTGTATGCCCTCCCCCTGATCATGGTGTAAATTTTATTTTCATCTCATGTACGAAAACTTCAAGTTTCGTAAAGTATTATTCGATTAATTCGAGACATATACTCATTATGAAATATGTCTTTCGACTTCAAAAAAAAAAATGTAGTCATCACAGACATACATATTTACGACCAACTATGGATTGCTTTAGGGATAAAAACAAAATAAAATTATATGTCAAAACCGAAAGCATTGAAAATATGCAAATAAATCTCGATAACTTCGTGACCTCAAGGCCCAACAAAATATTAATTTAAAACGAATTATGGACACCTTCTTTACGAAAATAAATTAAATTAAGATCAATTTAGTCACTACAAGAACTTATAATATTGGCTAACAAGACGGGTGCGCACCCATTGATCTTTTATGTCCAACCGTATTTCAACATCAAGTAGAACGGTTTTTCTTTAAGAGATTAGTAGTATGAAGAAGAAAATTTGCACAACATCCCTCGGGAATTCAGCAATTGGTGTTTGCAATTGGCTTATACCGTAATAACAGTATTAAATCCTTGGCTTATAGATAAAATCAAATCCAATTAGTGTAAATGATTCTTTTGAGAAAAATAAAGAAATCTTCTACTTTTTGGTTGATAAAGATTCTTTGAAGGAATAGAAATCAATAACCAAAGATTGGCTAAAAGTTCTTAGAATGCCAATTTTTACATCTCGTTTTAGAAAATTGATGAGAAAAACCAATATCAATTGGTTTGTACAATTAACGAAATTGTATCGACAAATAAAGGATGTTGTCGTTTTCATCATTGCATATGGAAAATCCATCTGATGTCTGCCGGATGATTTTTTATAAATAAATAGAAACCAAAAATAAAAATCACATGATGTAAATCCAACGGATAAAGATACCAAATTTAATTGTCCATAGGTTTTTCAACCATGCATGGGATTCATTACTGTAAAAGTAGTAAGTAGTCAAATTACGACAACACCAACGTTTGGTGATTACAGTTTCATTAAGGTAATAGAAACCGTAAACCATCGTTTGATGGATTTTATTTTTCCTTCTCTATAAAAAAAATTAGAGAAGAAAGGAAGATTGAACTTATTTGGTAAGTTGATCACCCACGTCCCATAAACTGGGGAATATATATAAAATCCTCCACAGAGAAATACAACATGATGCAAGTTGAAAAGGAAAACATCATTCACCGTTAACTAGAAGGGAAGGAGACACAAAATAAAGGGGAAGAAGAGAGAAATTCTATTAATAAAGGGGAAGAAGAGAGAAATTCTATTCATATGTATATATAATAGAAAGGTTTAGGACTCTATTTATATAATTTACATACTTATGCCCAAGTAATAGGGTCCCATTAAAGTGAGCATCTATAGGTAAACTTCTATTTATAACAATTAAAAATATTTCTGTGTGCAATTTCGATATGGTCCGTTGGATCACATAACTTAAAAACACGGAATTAATAAGATCCGTTCATCTAATAAGGGATTTCTGTGTGTAGATTCGATATCCGTCGTTGGATAAGATGACTTTAAACACAGATTTGATAAGAGTCGTTCATCTATAAACGATTTCAGGGGTAAATATAGTCACCCAGTATTCACAACCACCCACAGCCACAGATCCGCCACCGTCTTTACCGATAGTTATTCCATCACCAGCAGCGCCTCCAACTCCGCCGCCACCACCAGCAGATCTTCATCTCCTTTCATCGTCTCCACCACCACCACCACCCTCTTCTCCACTTCCTTTAAGTTCAGAAGTAAAACGAATCAAAGATAATTTCCTGATCCAATCCCATAGTACACAATTAATTTGAATCAACCATTAAAGAATTCTCCGTCATTCTTTCACCACCATCATTCATCCCTTCACTACCACCACCGTAACCAGCTACCACCAAATTCACTGCCACCACCACCGCCGCCAAAATCAATTTTATATCCTTAGCAAAACAACTTCCGCCGCCTCCGCTAGTAAATACAATTTCTCCTACTAGCAACAACATTCATTTCCACCACTGTCGCCGACAATTTTTTACTGATAATTCAATTTTGCGACAACATTAACCAAAATCAACCCTCTGTTATTCCTTCGCCACCAACACCATTCATTTCATCACCACATACATCATCACCTCCGCCGTATCCACCACCAGCAAAGCAATCATAATAGAAAATTTGAATCGAACATCAACCAAAATAAACTTACTCTCTTCTTCCGTCACCATCAGTGAATCATTCACAAGCACAACCACATACCACTAACGCAAAATCACCGTTAACAAAAAATTTAGATCGGGTTGATGCAGACAACTCACTGACCTGACACAAATTGGTTGATGAATCGGTGATGACCAGTAATTTCTCCGTTAACAACTCAAAATTTTATGAAGTTTTGATCTTCCCCGACAATGATCTTCGATGATATTTCTCCATTACACCTTAGGAGGCGGAGCTGCGGAGAAAGCTGACCATGAGGATGACAAAATTAGGTTTTAGGTATGGTTTTGTAATTGAAAAGGAAGTTACCATAAAAGCCCTTGACACATGTTACTCATCTGTTCATTTTGTGTCAAATTGCTAGGTGTCTTCGCGGACGTCTGTTTAGCGTATATTAGTAATTTAGGGAGTCTCCACCATCTCATACTTATGATATGAGGCATGTGAAATGGACCCAATTATTTTCTTTGGTGTATATGTGGGCTCGTTTTAGAATTCTTATCGACCAAAATTCGTCATTTTTTTTAATCAAAACTTTTCTTTGGTGATAATGCCAGAATTTGAGTTCCAAAAATACACTGGAAAAAAATTTATCGATCAAAATTCTTAACAACCACAACTGCAATAATTATCTTTCTTCGGTCGGCCATTTCCACCGTGGCAGCGGTTATCTAGTATATGGGATCTGACACAGACACATTGTTCAACAAAAAACTTATGAAACCAACCAGTTCAAATCGATCATTTAAAGAGCTAATTAAGATTTCTACAATGGCTAGTAGTGCATAAATGGCAATGGCACGTTCCAAGCCTGGATGCTTTAAGCGTAAATAATGTGACCTTAAATATGACTATTGTTGTTTCTAAAATTTTGATTCGACTCATCTTACAATTATATCACCACTGGTTCAGTATTACCATAGCATTACGTTCTCAAATAGGTATGTAAAAGCATGGTAGTATATGAAAAGACGAGAGTACCCAAATACACGACAATCTTTTTGTTTCAACCTATAAGTCCTCTACCGAATGTGGTCGTCTATGGACAGAGTCGACACAATACGACAATTCAGTTCACACTTTGTGTGATTGTCTATGGATACGAGATTCTGACAATACAACAACAAAATAACTTGTGTGATTGACTATGGGATACAAGATCAAGCAAATACGACAACAAAGTGTGTTACTTGATAATAGGTTCGGACTTAACCAAACTCTATAGGATCACTATCAAGTAATGCGGAGTTAACGTATATGTGTATTTTACTTTATTATAATAAACAATTATAATGCGGAAAACAAAGTAAAAGACACAACAAGATTTTGTTAACGAGGAAACCGCAAATGCAGAAAAACCTCGGGTGCTAGTCCAGTTTTGAATACTCTCATAATTAAGCCGCTATACAAAATCTAAACCAACTTCGTATAGTTGAGACCAAGCAGACTACCCCTAGCTACTTAGTTCCCTCAGTATCCATGCGCTTTCGACTTTCTAGAGTCACGCACGTGAATAACAAGTCCTTTGGATCGTATTCCAAACAGTAAAGGAAGAATCTGTTTGGTAACCACTTTAATCAATCTTGCTAAAGATTTAGATGAGTCGTTGACAAAGGCTCTTCCGTTTAATATAATAAACTCCTTTGTCTGGTTAGATCTCTAACTTTAACTACCGAAATAGTAAAGTATAGATTCACACTCAATCAAAATAGATCTCAAAGAGATATATTGATAATACCGATCTCACGCAACTAATCAATCGAATAAATCCAATTCTAGTTGGATCTCAGCCGATCAAGGTTTGTGCACACAATTCACAAGATACGAAAACCAATAAGAAATCTTCTTCGTCTTCAAATTTTCAAATCTTCTTTAATCTTCAATAATCTGCATAACACCACTTGAATATCTTGTGATCAATCACACACAGAACGGATTCTGTTAACAATGGATTATCACAAGATGTCGTTAGATCTAACAACAGTTCTAAAGATCCCGTCAATACTTCGATCTAGTTTGAGTGAATCTTATATCAGAAAAGAAGATTCTCAAGCATAAAAACACTAGGTGCAATCAAAGATTCAACAACCGTTAGTCAATCAAATCAATCGAAAACTAATAATACTGCAATTATCTATTTTCACACCAACGGTACTCGTAGAGTTTCTTGATCCCTCAGAAGTCTCTAAACGAGCGGTCGTAAGAGATTTCACATAATTAGGATACTTTCCTCTCCGAATAGACGGCTCCACCAGAAACAACAAATAATGAAGTTTGCCTGGCTCTTAGGATAGTTTGCTAGAATTGCAAACTTAGGTATTTATAGACCAAAGATGTTTGGACACTAAGGAATTTCCAAAACCGAAATTATTCTCAAGATATGCAATAAATGCCCCATTCGGTTTTCCTACTTCCAATAAATGCTTGTCCAATAATTCCTAAATATCTAAATAGAAAATCTCCAATTAGTAAATGCACACTACTAATTTTTATTCTCTACAGATATGCATTAATTCCTGGTAATTGAAGCATATAGAACCAAAAACCTTAATTAAAAGATTCTTAATTTATTTCAGCACATGATCACCTTGAGTACTAAGCAATATCTTTGAACAATAAATGATAAGAGTTATTGTTCGTGTTCAAAGTATGTTGACATCTTTTCACTGCAAATCCTTATTTCATATTTACATGGATTTGCATTCTTGGGATCGGTTATACCACACTTCCAAACAAGTTTAGAATTGGTTTGCCTTATTCCAAGACTACTATGTGGTTGATCAAATACCAAATCACATATAAGGGTTCAATCAGTTCTACCAATCACTAGGATCGGTTATACCTAATTATGGAAACACTTATGATCGGTCACACCAATCACTAGGATCGGTTACACCAGTTACAAGGATCGGTTCCATCTACACATGGTATTACTTGTGATCGGTCACACCAGTTACCAGGACCGGTTATACCAATTACAAGGATCGGTTACACATATACTCATGATCGGTCACACCAATTACTAGGATAGGTCACACCAATTACAAGGATCGATCATACCATCACATGGTGATTACTTAGGATCGGTTACACCAATTAACAAAAACCAGTCATACCAAAATCATAAGTCAGGCATTGTGATTAGTTATACCAAGATACATGACCTAAGTTAAGATCGATTCTACCATCTCACGCATATTGGTCATCCAAAGATTTGCAATGAATAGCCGGACCAATAAGCCTATGATTTCCCTTTCGATTCACGAAACAAGTTCATGAATGTACTTCCTTTAAACAAATGTAAAACACTGTTTCCTAAGATGAAATCCTCACCATAACCCACTCACATAATCATAACAATATATACAAGATTATGTTGATGTCATATCTACGAAGTTCAAAGGATAAGCATTATACTTCGTAGTCTAATTCCTTAATACCATGATCATACTATTATGATCATGTCACATCACTAAAGTATTATACAATATGTACAATATATACAGCTTCGCAATTATGTTTCAATATAGCACGACTTGAAAGATACGTTAGGAATGAAACGGTTCAAGTCAATATTACTTACCTCAAGAGGAAGGATGATTTTGTTGTTGTAGTTCGTTACTTCTTCATATTCTTCAGGTCTTCGGAGTAATACTTGTATGTCTCAACATTCCTATACTTTCTAGTCTAACCTAAACGAAGTTGACTCTAGTATTTAATCAAGCGACTCTAGATGAGTTTTGATACTAAAATATGATAATCAAACTTGACATACCAACGCTTGGTGAGTTCAACCGAGATACGTTCTAATAGTATAGGTGTGGACAATAGCAATTTTAGATGAACAAATACATTTTTTCATTGGTAAGTTTATCGATCAAAATTTTCAGTTGTTTAGTGTAAGACCATGCCATGTCGATCATTTTATGGGGGAAATTTTTCCCCGTTGTGGATGGAGTTCCCACGATGGAAGACATATATGAAGGCATACCCATTCTCATATTCCCTATACATTCGGGATCATGGGAATCATGATTTCGACTCATGAGTTAGAAAAAATATTATAACCACCCGTTCATCTGAAGACAATAAAAACTTAACGGATCCGAGTTAGTCGAGCAGATAACTAAGTCTAATACGATACAAAGATTTACTTTGTAAGTTATTCCATAGATTTCCCATGTTTGGAAGATACCCGAAGATACCCCGTAGAATCTTTCTTCTTTCAGTTCTTCTTCGTCTGTGACAGACTGATTGTCTAATTTGGTTTTTTTATTCCCCTCTATGCAATTATCATTTAGAATAACATTGATTATCACATACTACCTCTTTTTTAGAACAGGGGGGAGTAATGTATATGGTTATCTAGGCTGAGCACGAGTTTTTGATAATAAAAAATATCCAAATCAAAAACTGAATCAGTGTGATATCAAAGTAAAAAAAGAAAGATAAATCTCTCACAGATTTGTTTCCTTTATCGAGACACATTTTTTGTTGGCTCTTCTTAGTAGGCGTGTACGAGTTTTATGTAAAAACCAAATGCCACCTCAGCTAAGTTTATTGCCGTTAGATGGTAAGTGTGTGACAGATAGAAATTTTAGTGTACCAAGGCCTTAATATAATATTGAATCTCATCTCAATAGATCCATAAATTGATTTTCAACCAAAAACAAAAAAAAGTTGAAATCGGTGCAACGTTGCACAAACTTGGAAGGGTAAAATAAGCTATATAACAAAATGCATTTTTCTCTGGAGAACATCAAATTGACTGAAAGGCTGGCTCATTTAATTTTTTTCTAAACCATGAGTCAAATCATGAGTCCCATGATCCCAACCCTACATTTAAATAAAATCTTCTTTTTTGTAAATCATTTTAGTGTAATGAGGCCTTAATATAATATCGAATCTCATCTCAAGAGATGAAGAATATAAATATAATGAATCGGCCATAAATTGAATTTCAACCAAAAAGAAAAAAAGTTGAAATCGGTGCAACGTTCCACAAACTTGGAAGGGTAAAATAAGCTATATAACAAAATGCCTTTTTCTCTGTAGAATATCAAATTAACTGAAGAAAACAAGGCTGGCTTATTTAATGGACGCTCTAAAGATCAAAGATTTAAGCTTTAAATAGATGATTATTAGAACAATCATAGGACCTCAAAGCTCTAAATGTATGACACTTCTGTAGATTCTTCTTTAATGAAAATTGCTTAAAAGTGGCATTCGTTGTTCGACAATGAAGCCTAAATTTCCGGTTCCGCTCATACCGATTACCAAATGTAGTAGAAATCCATATTTTCTTTCATCTCTTTTTCGTTTCTAAATTATCAGATACTCCATATTTTTTGTGGCCCGACGTTCCCATGGTGACGGTGTCGACCCCTTGACTAGGTACGTGTCGATAAACGGTCTACCGAGCATTTTTGTTGAAGTTCATGTTTGGTTGATATTTCGCATCTGACACAATGTTCAACGGAAAACTCAGGCAACCAGCCAATTAAAACCGAGATAACATATTCAAAAAGCGCATAAACGGCATTTGCACACCCCCAAGATGAATACACTAGGCATTAATAGCGGGACCTTAAAAAGTCAGTTTCATCTCCTCCAATTTGTTTCCAGAAAATATATATGTCCAACCAAACTACACATGCCGACCATGCAAACAGATTTCCAAGCCTTGATCTTTGATCCAAATGGAAATCAAATAGGTTCATCTGTTATAGGCAGGTTTGTATGAAAAGTTTTCACTTTGGTAGAATCAACTCTTAGGATGCAAAGGACGTTAACTAAGGGAATCTATTGCCTAGAGCGTTGCGAGGTTGAGATGTAAGGAGCGCAATTATTACTGAATCGCTTGGTAGGTGGATTCGGCCTCAACTACATTCCAGTCTGAAGTCTAATAGTAGGCTAGTGTCTGTAGAGTTTTAATACAGTTTGGTGTTCAAATATGGACGAGGTTCGGGGGTTTTCTGTTATTGCGGTTTTCTCGTTAACAAAACTTCTGGTGTCTTGTATTTTTTCCTTTTCTGCATTATATTGTTTATCTTTATAATAGGATTTACGCAAGTAGTATGTATTTAATCTTAGTAGATAAGTCCATATAATTGTGACCGATTACAAGAATTATTTCTTGTAGAAGTTGAATCTTGAAAGATATATAGATAACAAGTTTATTACTTGGAAGAGTTCCGATTTGGTCATTTGGATACGACTAGATTGATCTTAGATATTTATTTTTGAGATCGTCCTAGTACTCTTCTTAACAATCATGTTCACAGATTCATTAGTCTATACATACTGATTGAGAAGAGATAAAGATATGAACTCCATATACATATTTTCAAGGATCATTAAGTCGGTCTGCTTGAAATTTGAAAAGATGAGGGTACCCAAATATACCATAATATTTTATTTATCTACCTATAAGTCCTCTTACCGAAAGCGATCGTCCATGGACAAAGTCGAGACAATGCAACAAATCAGTATTCACACTTTGTGTGATTTTCTATGGATACGAGATCGAGAAAATACGACAACCAAAGTGTGATACTTGATAATAGGTTCAGACTTAACCAAACTCTATAGGATCACTGTCAAGTATATCGGAGTTAACGTTTGTGTAATTTACTTTAAATTATATAAACAAATATAATTGCGGAAAATAAAAGTAAATCACACATCAAGATTTTGTTAACGAGGAAAACTACAAATGCAGAAAAACCCTGGGACCTAGTTTAGAATTGAATACTCTCAGAATTAAGCCGCTATACAAAATCTAAACCAACTTCGTATAGTTGAGACCAAGCAACTACCCCTAGTTCACTTAGTTTCCTCGGTATCCCTGCGCTTCCGACTTCGATGAGTGCACGCACTGGAACAATTTGGATCGTATTCCAAACAGTAAAGGAACAACAAGTCTGTTTGGTAACAACTCTTTCGATTCTTTCAAGATAAAGATATGTCAAGTCATAAGCAAAGGCTCTTCCGTTTAATCTAATAAACTCATTTTCCTGGTTAGATCAATCTATCCAATAACTACCAAAGTAGTTAAGTTTAGATTCGCAATCAACCGATATAGATTCCAACAAGAAACTATAAAGTGATGTCGATCTCGCGCAACTAATCAATCGAATAAATCCGATTCTAATTGGATCCCAGCCGATCAAGGTTTATGCACACCCAAAGATATGAGAACCAAATAAGAAATCTTCTTTGTATTCAAATCTTATTTAATCTTCTATAAACACCTGTGTTAGAGCATAGCTCGGTTGAACCCACCAAGCGTTGGTATGTCAAGTTTGGTTGTCATATTTTAGTGAATCAAAACTCATCTAAGAGTCGCTTGATTATGTACTAGAGACAACTTCACTAGAAAGTCTAGGATACCAAACTTTGAGTCACTAAAATATGAGTTTTGAGCCTAGGATACCAAATTCTAGTATACAATCAAGCGACTTTAAATGAGTTTTGAGTCACTAAAATATGACAACCAAACTTGACATACCAACACTTGGTGAGTTCAACCGAGCTATGCTATAACAAAATCGTATTAGATTTTGTCCATACATGTTGCCGAACAAAACGTTTGGTGGTGTGCTTGGTACGCTCTCATTTTCAGAACCCACATAAACGATTATTGATCTACTAAGTATAAGATAAAAGAATATCACATTAAAATCTTTGTTTCCTTCAAAATCATTAATAAATATGATCCAAAAGCTCTGTTTCCTTCAAAAAACATCAATAAATATAAACCAATTTGTATCTATTACAGACGATGGAGATTAATCGGTCTCGTGAAATGCAGTTGAGTTGTAGGATTTGATACATTGATATGACTAATTTATAAATGGTTTCTAATTTGTTCAATCAAGATATTTGGGTTGGGAGTAATATTTTCAGATATCATAGAGTATATTTGTTTCCAAATGTACCATAAAATGGTCGTCAACTTGATAGTGAGATGAGTATCGGAGAAGATATCTAATTTTTTACTCAGTCACCGACAAATCTTGAGGGATAGTCAGAGATCCCACAAGCTAAGGAGAAAGGAAACCATATTGCTCTAGTGAAGGTGTATTCTATGAAAAGATGATGCTTTGTTTCATGAGCTTGTTAATCACGCAAAGGACCTAACAGTGACGTTGCCGAGACATGTGAAGCCAGAAAACTAGAAGTTAGTAGAGCCTTGTGAACTAATTTCCGGAAAAAAAATATAGTATAATCCTCGGAATAACTGTTGAAGTTTTTTCGAAACAAATTTTATATTATTTTTGGAAGATTCGTTCACTGAGAAATTATAAATGTTTTTTTTACAACAAAAGAGAAGGGGGGAATAAAAGAGAAGGGGATGGTGTTTCCATTTAATAGTATCAAATCCACCTAGCTAGCTGTAAAAAGATGGATATGATTTCTTCCTCTCTTTTTTTTGGTAGGAAAAGGTCATCAAGTTTAGAATTGTCTTAATTTCCTTCCGGAGAAAAAAAGTTCTTGAACAAAAAAGGGTATGGTTCTTCCTATACATAAGTATGGGATGATACATATTTGAACCAGGAATCTAAACATCTTCCTGAAATTTGAATAGCAACACCATCTATTTGCCATATACAGTTATCTTTAATTAACACATGCATTTTTAGATATTATTCCTTACCCAGGATAGATTATAGCTCTTACACAAATCGAACAGACGGGAATAAGGAAAGTATTTCGCTTTTAAGAGTTGGGACCAAAGACGATTAGGTTCCAAAATGAGGTGACTTACAAGTTTAGTTACAAGAGTTATATTGAATTTATGACGATTTTTTATGCCTAGACCTCTTTAGGATTTAGGTTTGCAAATGCTATACTTGGATGTAATACCACCTCCATTTTTTTGATTTGTCTTTATTCCACAATACCACGTATATTATTTACAATAGAAACCATTTCTTATCTATTACTATATATAAAGGGAACTCCCATTGCTACAGTAGTGAACAGTAAACAAAACTGTAAAATTTGGAAACCCAGCTTTTCCCTTAATTTTATAGCTTTATCCAAAACGCTTTAAAAATTAAATGAGGTTAAAACGGTAAAAGTAAAAAACAAATAAAGAGTCTAAGAATTGGAATAATTGCTTCAAAAATAAATAAATAATAATATAGCGGGTCACGCTGAGAGGGTCTCATTTAAGGAAATATTGATTTTTGAACTTTTATGTGTAATGTGGGTACATGTGCATAGCACATGCGGTGTACTAGTAAAGAAAAAACAAACAAACATAATGTATAAAAAGTAAAGTAAAAAATAGCTTAATAAGGAAAGATTTAGCAATACCCAGTACTGCAAGCCCTCAACGTAAACAAATGGTATCTTTCATACCCACTGTCAAAAAATATATATTTCACCAAATAGGAAATTGTTTAGATACCCCTATCCAAGATAATTGGATACCTCACTTTCAAAACCTTGATCCAATCCAATGCGACCCTATTCAATATGTCGCGGAATTAATCGACCCCATCTCCCACAACTGGAATCATGATCAGCTAAACATCCTACCCAACACTGCCACCCAACATATTATAAATATCCACCTTCCCCTTAGCAACATCTCGGACAAAATTAATTATTTGGGCCCACTCTAAATCTGGTAGATACACCACAGCATCCGGGTACAACTGTCTAATCCAACAAGAAAACAGCCCTCTCCCAGAATCTCACCCTCAACCCCTTCCAAACACAAAATTCTTATGGACCTTACCATGTCCTCCAAAGATACAGCTTTTCTTGTGGAAATCTATAAATGAAGGTTTGTCAACCTTCTCTCTGCTCCATCATATCAATCTCTCCACTTCCAACCTCTGCCCCCATTGCCACTCTGAGCCTGAAACAGCCAATCACATGCTGATTCATTGTCTAGTGGCCCTGTCCGCTTGGACCACCCTCTCTAACTGCATATCAACAAACCAACCCCAAGGTAATCACCAACCAAATACCATAAACCACCAAACAACCATTTCTCAATTACTACAAACTCGAGGCAATACCTCTTATATCACCTCCCGTTGTTTCCTCTTGTGGTCTATATGGACAACTAGAAATGCGCTCGTATTCAATCAGACACACTCCACCCATGACGACATCCTGGCAAGATCTTTCGCACAACAACATGAATTTGAATGGGCAAAATTAACCTCCCCTCCTGTTCTCCCGGGGAGCTTCCTTGCAGATTGACAACAAACATAACAAAATCTTCTACAATAATTCAAGTGGGTTGGAGTATCCCAACATCAGACTAGTTTAAAATTAATATCGATGGTGCAGCTAGAGGCAACTCGGGAATAGCGGGAGAAGGATTCATATGCAGGAACTCAAGCGTGCACACAGTTTTGGCTATTGCACAACCTCTAGGTATAACCACAACGCTAACGGCGGAAACATGGGCCGCAGTGATAGCAACCAGAGCAGCAAATGGAAGAAATTGGACTAAAGTAATATTCGAGACGGACTCGGAAAATCTCATGCATTTCATTAAAACTCCAAAGGAAGCTCCATGGTACATCTCTGCAATGATTGACGAAATCATACTTCGAATGCGTCAAATCCCATGTTATGTTATTCAACATAATTATAGAGAAGGAAACCAAGAAGCAGATGGACTAGCAAACTTTGCAGCCGATGGCAGCCAAGCGGGAAACCTATCAACATCAATTTGGGAACAGACGAATCCGGCTTTTCTTAACCAAATATTTTGAGCGACTCTATGGGAATCATATTCCCTCGTGTAATAACAATTTAGTTGGTTTTTCAATTAATGCATGCTTCAAAAAAAAAAATTTGGCAATACCAACTCTGGTCGTATCGTTGTAAATCTCTACAAATCAAACAACAAACACATCCTAAAAATGATACTCTCTTTCCCCCAACTTTTTTAATTATTTTATTGTTCTTTGTAAAGTCCCATATCCCTATTAGTTGACTATATATATTGTGATTTCACCACGAATCCAAGTTTATCCTCGTATTAGAATCATAGATAATAATTTTTATATTTTATTCCTTGATAACTAATACGTACTTGTGTACTACTAACATACTAAAAGTATTATTCACGAAGTATTATTCACGCAAAACGAAGAGTAACTATGTTTTTAGAAAACATTATCAAGAGTATATAGATGGATTTTTTTTTTTTTTAATAATCTAGGATTTTTCCTTGTTTTCTCCTCCGTCACTATATACGTTTTCTTTTTTCCTTTTCTTTCTTCCTTTTCTTTCCATAAGAAACCAAAACTTGCGACAAACCCAAAGAATAATGGAAAGTATAGCACTTTCTGCAAGACTTAATGCCTTAAAACTTCCTGATATTTCTTCTGAAGATCTTGTACAAGGGACGGCTCAGTGGAAATTCTGCTTTTTGGGGAAAGTCTATTCTGCAAAAAAGTTCACGGTTACTGAGCTTGACAAAGAGTTAAAAAAGCTTTGGATTAAAAGTAAGGAAAACTTTATTAAGAAAGAAGAAGATGAAACTTTTATGATTAAATTTTATATTCAAGAGGAATATGAGGTGGTCCTGAAGTTTCGTCCTTGGTTCATTAAGGGAGATCTGTTGGCTTTGGAACCGTGGAACCCGTCAGTACCAAAAAGTGAAGTAGATCTAACAAAGCAGCTACTTTGGCTTCAACTTTACAACATGCAACCATAGTTTGCAAACCCTACTATAGTTAAATGTATTGCTGCTGCTATGGGAGAAGTTAGAGAATTAGATCCCCCAGATTGTATAGTTCCTAAAGGTAAAGTGCAGAAGGTCTTAGTTTTTGTAAATGTAAGAGATCCTTTGCGACGGGGTTTTTGGTTAAAGAATGTTGTCAATGAAGAGGTATGGTTACATATTTTCTATGAAAAGCAGCCTTTTAATCTTTGTGGTTACTGTTACACTATTGATCATAAAGATTGCGAACTTCCTGCTCCAACAGCAAAAAGGTTATCTCTCCTCTAACTCCATTGTAGAGCCTCCTTCATGAAATCATCCAGATAATCGAGGTATTAAAGTGGTAATAAATCAATCAGTAGTTCAACCTAGGCAAGATATTCAGCAGGAAATGGAAGCTAATGTGCATGCAGGAAATCAAAACCAACATGCATTAGTTCCTCATGCTTTAAATAAAGTAAATATGCCGCATGCAGAAAACGTTGGGGATGCTGCTCAGTCTTCTCCTTCGATGTTGACAAGTATTCAAAGACAACATCAACCAACTCATTTTATCATCTAGGTGGACAACTCGGTTGTCCCTTTCATTCCAGTCACTGGAAATGAGTGCAACTCACAAGGTATGTTACAAGTTGTTAGTAGAGGAAGAGAGAGAGACGATATTACCAAGAGGAGAGGCAAAAGGATTAGAATGGAAGTGGGTGAATCTAGTTTAGTCTCAGATCCGGATCAAACTCTACAAAATCAGAATCCTTCTGCTAACAATGGTGGAAATCAACAGAACCCACTTCTCTTTGAGACCTTAAATCAGGAAGCGGGAAATCATATGAGTTTTCTTAAATTTTATTTAGCTATGGGTGAATTTGATGTTTCAATGGATGATCTTAATGCTCAAAACATAGATCCAGATAGCTTTCATGATACAAGAGCTTTTAAAGAACCAATTCAGTCTCTCATCCGACATTTTGAAATGAATCAGTCAAGCTACCATTCTTCCAGCTCAAATGAATTATCTTCATAAAATTCCCATGTTATCTTGGATGATCATTCTCAAACTCCTAATTCTCATCAATCTTATCATGGAACAGTGTCAGAACAAAATCACTCAAAAACTTTCCGTGGCAAAGCTCCAAGTGTTGCTCATCAGGTAATTTTCATTTTACTTTCATAGAATTTAAAATTTAGGGTATTTGAATTTTCTCTATTAAATCTTCTCAATTCAATTTTCTCGTTTCGTGCTCTTGTTTGCATAAAGATGAAATTACTTGCTTGGAATGTTTAAGGCTATGCAGGCAAGGACACTAGAGACTATTTAGCAGAAATCATCAAGGAACATAACCCAGATTTAGTCTTCTTATCTGAGACTAAAATTAGTTTTGATAGAGCTAAAATACTTTCTCAAAGATTCTCCTATCCAAATTCTTGGTTTGTTAGTTCAGTTGGTCTCTCAGGGGGTTCAATCTTGCTTTGGAAAAATGGTTTCCCATGTGAAGTTGTTTGTAGTGTTGATAATATGATTCATGTTTTAATCCAATCAAATCCTTCAAAAGAAGAGTGGTTACTTTCTTGTGTGTATGGTTCTACTCATGTGGATGTGAAAAAATTACAATGGGGCTTTTTAAAAGATCTCAGTGATAATGTTTTTCAACCATGGGTGGTGTTTGGAGATCTAAATGTTCATTTAAATAGCAAAGGTCAAAATTCTAAAAACAATTCTATTAATAATTGGGTAACAAGTGTTATAGACTCTGCAGGTTTAATGGACTTAGGGTACATAGGCTCCAATTATACTTGGTCTAATATGATTAATGGCAAAGGATACAAAAGAGGTAGAATTGACTTTGCTCTTCACAATGCACTATGGCAAATGCATAGAATTGACTTTGCTCTTCACAATGCACTATGGCAAATGCATTTCCCTGATTCCCAACTACATCATCTTCCTTTTAGAGCCTCAGATCATTGTCCTATTCTTCTATTCACTGATGCAGATTGTCATAAACCAAATAGATCTTGGAAATTCTATAAATGTTGGCTGAGGGATTCTTCATGTGTCAATACTATCAATACTTCTTGGAATAACTCCACCTCAAATCTAAAATTTAATGATAAACTAAAGGAAACTAGGAAGCAGTTAGCAAGATGGAATAGAGAGGAATTTAGTCATATCAGTAAGCACTTAAAGTTCTACAACAACCAGTTATCCCATCTTCAATCTCTTCCTTATAGTTCTAACACTAGTTATCAAATCCAAAGTGTCATTGACAATTTGAAGCATTGGGAAAGAATAGAAGCGGAATTCTGGCAGCAGAAATCTGGAGATCATTGGATTAGGGATGAGGACAATAACACAACATACTTTCATTCAAAAGCTAATAGAAGAAGATCAAGAAATAACATCACAGCTCTAAGAGACCCTTCAGGTAGATGGTATCATCAAAGACATGATTTAGCTAAATTTCTCACATATCACTTTTCATCCATTGCCACAACTTCAAACCCATAATTTCATGAGTCTTCTTTTGAAATTATTCACATAATAGTAACTCCAGAGGATAATGAAAGATTGATGATGTTACCAGAAAATGAAAAAATTTATATTACTCTCATGAGCATGTCTGGTTGGAGCGCGCCGGGGCCTAACGGTTTTCCTGCGGGTTTCTACCAATCTCAATTGGCCATAGTAGGAGATGACATTACATGTATGGTTCAAAATTTCTTCAGAACAAAGAAAATGTCAGACCTCATTAATCAAACTATCACTTGTTTGATTCCTAAATCACAGCACCCAGCTACCCCATCTGATTACAGGCCAATTGGTTTATGCAATTGTTCCTACAAAATTATCACCAAGTTAATTGTCCTAAGAATGAAATATTTGATGGACAAGCTTATCTCACCATCTCAGGTAGCCTATGTCCCAAGAAGACTGATTAATGATAACATTGTATTGGCTCATGAGTTAATTCATTCAATGAAGAAATAAAAAAAGAAAACTCCTTTGGTGGCTCTTAAATTAAATATGTCGAAAGCATTCGACAGATTAGAATGGGCTTTCATAGATAACATGCTTCTAGATTTGGGTTTCTGTGATGGTTGGAGACTCATTATTCAGCAATGTATCTCGACTACGTCGATCTCCATCCGATTAAATGGTAGTTCCTGTAACCCGTACATCCCAATAAGAGGCTTGATACAGGGAGACCCATTGTCTCCCTATCTTTTCATTTTGTCTATGAAATATATCTCTAAATCCTTGGAATTTGCTCAATCTAACAATCAGATACAAGGAATTCGAACATCTCACAGTTCAACACCAATAAACCATTTGCTTTTTGCAGATGACTGTTTATTGTTTTTTCATGCAACTAGTGCTGGCCTTCATTACATTACTACTATTTTAGAGCAATTTGGGGGTATGTCTGGGCAGATGATCAACTACTCCAAATCTTCGGCATTCATTTGTGGTGATATTTCTAAGGAGGAAAAGCTGGCGATAATTGGAAAATTAGGAGTTAAGAAGTTATGTTCTTCAGATAAATATTTAGGGCTTCCTATTCTTCTCGGTAAGTCTAAATCAACTTCCTTTAACTCAATTAAAGATTCTTATGGAAATCGTTTTCAAGGATGGAGTTCTAAGACTCTTAATCAGGCAGAGAGAACTACCATGGTTAAATCAGTTTTAAACTCTATCCCTGCTCATTTTATGAGCAACTTCAGAATTCCGAAAAATACTCTGAAGCAGATAGACTCTCTACAAAGAAATTTCTGGTGGGGCCATAAAGGAAACGGAGGAATCAATTTTATCTCTTGGGACTCGTTGTGTGTATCTAAGGAAGAGGGAGGTCTAGCTTTTCGGAATTTATAGATATATAATTTAGCTTTGATAACCAAACTAGATCGGCGACTATGTACAGAGTCAGATAGGCCTTGGGTTATAAACATGAAGTTTAAATATGCTCCTTACTGTAGTTTTCTTCGTCTGCAGCAAACACATTAAAATTCTTCTTGGATTTGGAAAGGATTAGAAAAGGGTCTAGAAATTGTAAGAAAGTTTTATAAATGGGATATTAGATGTGGTACGAAAACAATGGTCTGGTATGACAAATGGATTACAGGTTTGGATTATCCACCAACTCCTAAAGAAAATATAGAGAGCCTGCTAGAATTGTTTACGTATCTGATCTTATGCTCCAAAACCCACGTAGATGGAACATACAATTAGTTAAAGATCTTTTTTCGAAGAATGTGGTGGAGTTAGTCCTTAAAATGCACCTTGTTCAGTATGGACAAGATAGAATGATTTGGACTCCAAATCGAACTGGTGAATTCATAGTTAAATCAGCATATAAGGCTCTGACTCACACTCCTTGCATTCAAAATCAACAGTCTCAGCAAATTCCAAAAGTAGTTTGGAAAAACCTCTGGAAAGCTAAAGTTCCTCATAAAATTAAACTTTTCATTTGGAAATGTTTAAGGAATATTGTGCCAACGAGATTAAAAATCAGCTACTATAAAAAAGATATAGTCACTGTCTGTCCTTTCTGTGAATCTCATATAGAAACTCTGCAGCACTTACTGGTGGATTGTGATCATGCAAAAAGCATTTGGTTGGCTATGAATATAAATGTAGATGGCATACAGATGCAACATACAGATGTGGTATCTTGGATCTCAAGTTGGTTCACTTATTCCCAAACAGGTTCTGAAGATATTTCTTTGTGGATTACTACATTAATGTGTACATCATGGTATATCTGGAAGAATAGGTGTGCTAAAGTCTTCCAAAACAAAACCATGAACTGTTGGTTTACTTGGTCCCAAATAACACAACTGGTTAACCAATGTATGTCAAAAATTTCAAATCATTCTAGTACTCAGACTGAAGCCAGTTCAGAGTGGTCTCCTCCATCTTTTAATAATCATAAAATGAACATTGATGTTTCCTTTGATCATTATACCAAGGAAATATGAATTGGTCTAATTATTAGAGATTGTGCAGGAGCAACAAGAGGCATCAGGGGCAGATACTTCAATGGAGGATTAGAACCAGAACAGGCGGAGTGCTTAGCCATGAAACAAGCTATTTTATGGGCTAAGGAGCTTGATCTTCACAATGTTATCTATGATCTGACTGTAAAAATGTAACTACTTCTATCAAAAGTTCCAAGCCGGTAGTCCACTGGATGAACCAGGGTTATGTAGATGAAATAAGGCAACTGCTTAATGGTTTTCAGTTTTTTGATGTTAATCATGTAAACAGGTCGGCTAATAACATAGCTCATGTAGTAGCTAACAAAGCTAAGGCTAACAAAATTTCCTTTGATTTTGGCTGTAACATCCCTAAGGACTTTGAAATACTAGTAAGGGATGAAAGGAAGGTTAGCAAGAAGTTATGTAATATTATATCTTAATGAAAAAGTTATGTTGCATCAAAAAAAAAAAAAGATGGAAATAATTCTCTATTCCTTGATATTCGTAAAAAAACAGAACAATCGAGCAAAACGTGTGCAATTTGATAATAAATAAATTAGAGAAATTACCACTGCGAAATGAGTCATACTCATGTTGGATTGAAAATCATGTAAACAAATATGAAAATCCCACTAAAAATTATAAATGTGTCAATTCAGTTCTAATATTATTATTGTTATGTTGAGCATGAGAAGTAGAATATTATTTTCATGATATCTCTTCTGTATCATCGAGGACCTAGTTTGCGATTTGGTGTAGGGAAAATTCAGACCGGTAAACAAACGAGAAAATTCTAAATGGTAGTAATACATGTATACTTCGTTTAACATATATAAATTCGGTAAATAAAAATAATATATATTTTTTGTCTCCTATATGTAATAAACTAATGAATATTTATTATTTTTAAAGATTAAATTTTGTATATTTAAGTTTTTTTATATAGAAAAATTGATTATATTAGCTAAGCAATATAATACAGAAGGTCTACAATTTCATTTTTATCAAAAACATTAGAAATAATACTTTCTTTTTGCACTTGTTGTTGCAAATGCTTTGACATCTGTTGTAGTCTTCTGATCCTTGCTTCTTTAGCTACCGAGTCTGCTGCTGCATTGTGAACTCTGTTTATAAATCTTACCTTAGCTTGTGGTAATTTTCCTAAATAAGATAAAATTTCTTCTATAGTACTCTCTGTTGTTCAAGAAATATCTGATCCTTTTTTGTTGATGGAATCCGCTAGCACTTTACAATGTGTAACAATAGAAACGTTAGAGAGAAGATTGTCTTTTAGCCAAAATAGCGCTTTTAGTATATTTATGTGTCGTATGATTGAAAAATAACAATTAGTATCAATTTTTACGGCAATAAAAATAATATGGTTTATATGTATTATATATATACCATATGTGTTATATTAGTCGAAAAAAACTTATATCAAAATGGTTAGGGCCTTGGTTAAGAAATGAAAAATTATATGTGCGAATTCGGAATTAGAATTACAATAATACAGATAACTGGGGAAAATAGTCGTGATTAAAACGGCAAACTACTAACTTGGATCCAACTTCATACCGATCAACATTTTAATCATCCATTAGATAATGAATTTGGGAAAGATTTGTGTACTATTCACGAGTAAGACGGTGAATTACTAACTAGGATCCAAATTTCTACTAAAAAAAATCTAATATACAACCTGACAAGGTTAGCTGAAGTAGGATGGGGATCGGATCAGTTTAGAATCTACCAATCTCGTTTAAGCCCATATTGACCAATATGGTAAACCATGCATTCCAAGCATCAAAAACTGAAAATTTTGACCATCATCCTTTACTGATTCTACTAATCTTCGGATAAATAATTTTCTAAGGAACTTAAAAATACTCCCCGCTTACATGATCCTTCAAAAGTACCTATAAAAAATAAGCTAGAAATGAACTATCCAAGAAGCTATGAAACATCACTGATACTTTAATATTTTTAGGAACAACAATATTACAGTGAAACCCGTATATATTAATCTGTGATAAATTATAAATTTTTATGGTCCGACATTGGGCCAACGTGATAAATTAATAATTCACTAAATTTATAAAATAAAATAAAATTGGACTGCCTCTAGGTCTCTTCCGATATATAAATTAATAACTCTCTAATTTATATAAAATTATTTTACATTTACTCTAATTTGGTAAAGAATGTTTCAATTGTGAAATGATTTTTCTTGAAATTGATGTCACATTTAGTTTCATATTGGATTTTTATTAACATCAGAAAAGATTTTGGTGTTATGGTTTCGTGAAGCAATAAAAACCTATTCAATGCCTTCACAACTTTGATAGCTTCTTTACATGAAGGTCTCCATAACTACACTTTCATCTTCGGCTTCCGCAACATTACTTTTCTGGCTTCCTATGACACTCTTAAACATTTCCTCGACATTCATCAAATACGAAATAGTATCCTCTTGAGGACAATTCAAAAAGCATGTCCATTCCATAGTGATAGTTCAATCATTTGATTAAATTTTGCAGTTCTCTAGTGGATTCATTTCTCTGACATGGTGTCATCAATTGAAAGAATCCTACAATGGCTTTCATGCTTCATAAAGACAAGGTTCACTGCTTACAAAACATTAATCTTCCCGGATTTGGCTTTCATGCTTCATAACCCTCCAAAGGATTACGAAAAGATTGGCAATGATAATGCATCTTGAAAGCTTATATAATCCCTACTTAGTGTTTGGAACTAAACATTGTATTGATAAATTAATAAATTACTAATTAATTAATAATAATGTAGTAGTACGCTGTTGAAGCTTAGCTTATTAGGCTTTCAACTAGTTTGTTATAATAATAAATAAATATATGAATTAATAAATATTATTTTATCGATTGTTTAATATCGCGATAAGTTGATAAATTTTGCCGGTCCTAACGTTATAAGGGATTATACTGTAATTAACACACCTAATTTGACAGCGGGGAATGCCATAAAACATGAAAAATTTGAGTCAGAATTGAATCATTTTATTAATCAATCCATTAAAGTATTTATTTTATTTCTTATGCAACTTATATATGAAGCATAGACAATGCACAAACTATTTTGGTATTGTCGCTCAAACTCTTATTCTTAAATTAGTTTGTTGATGGGTTATCCTTATACCAATTTGTAACTAACTCCCATCGGTGAAGAGCAAGATTAAATCGATAAATTCCATCTCGACGAGGTTCCCACCAACAATAATTATCGCAATAATGATCGACTCTCTCGTTATAAACCTGCACGGTTTTATCAACCGCAATTCCCTCTATAGTATTCCATTGAAAATTACACGAATAATAAGTTTTCCCGATCAACTTCAACTTAAATGACCAATCGAAAGTGTTATTATCACCAAGATGTCTTCACATATCTCTTCCACCCTTTTTCCAACAATGTATCCACACATCTAAGCCATTGTTTATTTGGTTAAAAAATTTCACTTGAATATCAGGAGAATTTTCTTCAGATGATAAACACTCGCGAAATAATACTGCAAAAAGAAGAAAGTAAGCAAGTGCGTAGACACCGCTATTGCTAATTCTAAGAATAACCATTTTTTTCTTTGGTTGAAGATGATTCCATCTGCATATGCATCTCCATAATTATACACAAAAACAAAGACGCATTTACTTCGTGCAAGCCTTTATTGGAAAATAAAACTTGATTATGATTTCTTCATTAAATTTATAAAGTCTAATAGGGCTTTTATTGTCTTTTGCATTAAACTCGTGATAAAAGTTTCATTAATGTAAAATTCTATTGAAAATTCTTTCCTTTTAATGAAAAATCGTATAAATAGTTTCCATCCTTAGTGATGAGTATGTAAGAGTAAATACCATGGTATGGGTAAATAAATTTGTGCAACCATGTAGTCCAATTGCAGTGACGGTTCGATAGCTTATTTATTCAAGTCCAAAATAAAAATGTTGATTGGTTCATGTATAAATTGCTTCGGATCTTAGGCATTTGACAGTTATAGTTATAGTAGTTAGAGTTCTTTTATGTGCACACTCTCTGACTTGCTACCTATGATACCAATGGAATTAAAATATAAATAATTCTTGGTCAAATACTAAAATAATGGTAGATCAAAATACATTTCTACACTAAAAAGTTGAAAATGCTAGTTTCATCTTAAACCAATGAATTTTCAAGAAATTAAAACATTAACTTCAATTAAACAACATCTTGTGTGTGTGTATATATATATATTAGATTTCAAGTATATATCCTTTGGATTTCAAGTAACCAGACTAAAATACCATTAAATTAAAATACTATCCTTTGGAGGTCGATTAAAAATTCGATTCAGTCTTCATTCGAAAGATTTTAATGAATTTTGAGTAACTATATTAAGTTTCAAGTGATATTTAAAGGTTTCAAAAAAAATAAAAAAATAAAAAAAGATTAGATTTAAAAGTATTAGAAGAAATGAAAATCAATTACAATTCAACATTTAAAGACGTTTTTCAATCTCTTCTAACCTAAACACCAAAAAATCGGTATCAATACGAGCCTTATTGACATTATGGATTCATGGATATCTATTAAGTCCATCAAGAAAATACCCGACTGAAAGCAACATTCAAGTTACTTGATCATGTTAGACTTTCAAATGTCAACATGTTCTGATATTTACAAACACAAAAAAGTTTATCCTTTCGTTTTATGTGCTTCCTCATCCTATTCCATCATAACACTAGTTAGGTGATCAACTAACCGAGTAATGCTCTAACATGTAATCCTCGTTCAAAAGGAAACTATCCTAATTAGGTGAAATCTATTATGTGCACTTTGTCTAAAGACTTCTGTGGGATCAAGGAAGGTCTAGTAGTACCATTGGTGGGACACTAAGTATCATATTATTATTTTAGTTTTCGATCATTGATTTAATTGATTAACGGTAAAATAGAGCATTCCTCGGTTGAACCTATATAGTCTTAGTATGTCAAGTTTGGTTGTCATATTTTAGCTAAAAAACTCGAAGTCTCTTGATTAGATTACTAGAGTCTTCGGTAGGTTATACTAGGAACATTATAACTGTTGAGACAAGCTCGTGTTACTCTGAAGAACCTGAAGACGTATCAGCATCAACGAACACATCATCCTTATTTACGAGGTTAGTAATAAACACTTGACTAGTTTTCATTTTATATATGTTTCTTTCAAGTCGTTTAGAATGAAAACATAACATATGAAGTATATATATGTATCTCTAGTGTTAGTGACTTGGTCATTCTTTTATGATCAATATGTCAAGGAAGTATATACTAATTCTTTTACACAACTTTGGTATATTTTCATGTCCCGGCTAAAGGGCTGCCATTTCGGTTAGGGACCACCTGGGGTGCAGATGTACCGGTAATTATTAGTTTAGTTTTATGTTTTGTTTAGCTATTATTAGTGACTAATAACCATTGATAATTATGTTTAGCACGTCGCATGTGTGAGTGGAACGCGTGCCATTCCAGATGAATTAGTTCCAGTATTATTCTCCCTGTTGTTATCCTTCATCTTCCATCTCATTTGTGTTGCTCATAGACCTTCTTCTATCTCATCTGTGTTGCTCCTAGACCTTTTGTTTTTCCTAGTGTCCTCCAACTCTTGATTTTGCATCTCCAAATTCTTTTGTCAAATACTAGCTGCACAGACTCTTTGCAGGATAAGATCTATATCATCTATAATTTCAACCCCATAAGCTCTAGCTAGTTCATGGAAATAGAGGATATATTTTTCATTAGTCATACGTCTAATCTTCAAATCAGCAGCTACTTCTTCACATCTATCATCATCATGATCAATAGTTAAACATTCTTGACAGAGACTATGTGGCTATCTCTCCCAATGGTATCAAGCCCAAGCCACACCTCCAACTGCAGTATTCCACCAACCTCCTATGTGCAAAGGTTTTGTCAGATCGATTACAACCCTTGTAGTGACCAAATTGCTTAATCTGGGCCTGCAATTTTCTAAATGTACAGAAATCTTTTTACCCAACTCTTCTACAGCCTCATGCATTATCGATTTTGATTGGTGATCTAACATGAGATGTTGAAATTGCATATTCCATTCTTGGTGATTGAAGACCCAATCCTTTATGGGGATTGATGAGATATATTCTTTGAGATTCAATTGGTATTTCTTTACATTCCATGGAGAATTTTTTTATAACATCGTTTAAGACTTCACTTGAGTTAAACTTGAATATAAATATGTTCTTATCCACACATTGGATTTCCTTGATGCTCAATTTGCTCCAACGGATATTGACTTCTTTTTTGACATCATCTTTTGGAATTTGATCAGCATAAAATATTTTTAATCAAGTTATTACTTCATTCTTTAGACCATATGATACAGCTTTCCTTGTACCCACAAATTTTCTCATTCTTCTAGCATAAATATCCCTTACATTAGCAAGTTGCATTTAGAAAAATTCATTTTCGCCTCTGAGATTAACATAGTAGAATATACACTCTGGTTAGGATGAACCGTAACCGAACCGTGTATAATGACCTGATCATGTAGGTTAGCCGAAACTATCCAATTGAACTATATACTTAACCATTTTCATATAACACTTTTAGACTTTTCATGAATCATACATATGATAAAAAAAATGTCTAGATAGTGTTTTTAGAGAGTTGATCAAATGCAGATCATCTCATAGAAATAATTTTGATGTGTATGAAAATATTCGACAGGATAAGTACGGGTACCTGGTACGTGTCTTGTACATGTTCGTGAATGTCTTTGTCATGGTACGTGTACCGGGTATGGATACCCTTAAGGCAACAAACAAATTCAGGTACTCACAGATCTTTTATGGTTTGCATACCGGGTATGCGTACCGTTTTTCGGTATTAAAACCAACAAATCTTTTCATGTTTGCATACTGGGTATGCGTACCGTTCCTGGCTCACGAGTCACAGACTTTTTGTGGTATGGATACCCGGTATGCGTACCACAAAGTCGCTGCCGAACTATAACTAAGTCGGTACATGTACTGGGTACATGTACTGCGAATCTATACTTTTAACGGTTCCCCCAGTATGTGAACTGGTATGCATACTTTCCTGTATCCAAATTAACAGTAGTTTTATATCTCTCTTATGATCAATTCGAAACATTCCCGAATAACATCAATTACACATATCACTGTTCCAGGCTATTTTCAAATGATTAAATCTTGAATCATAATTTAAGTTATGAACAATAAATTATTGTTAACCAAATTCACCAAGTATGAATAAATGTTCTTAAGCATAAGTAGTCATATTTCGAGAGCTATATTCAAGATAAAGTTGACTCGAAATTTCTGTTATGCATGTACTGTCTAATTTAGTCATGCGTCAATGACTCATAGATAGAAAGGTGAAAACTTGAGAAATAGGTGGTTCAGTTCACTTACCTTTTGATGTTGAAGTTCTCCAAAGCTCCTGTTGATCTGCGCCTTCAAACAGTAGAACGCGGTGATATCCGATTCTCAACTACACACTTCTATCCTAATCCGAGACCTGGCTAAATGTAGATTAGAAATCAAGATATAGTTTTGACAACTAAATTTGACAACAAGCTTGACATAGCAACACTTGTGAGTTCGATCGAGCAATGCTCTAACACAAGATACACCTCCAGCTGTAGTATTCCACCAACCTCCTCTGTGCAAAGGTTTTTTCAGATCGATTTCAACCCTTGCAGTGACCAAATTGCCTAATCTTGGCCTGCAATTTTCTGGATCTACACAAATTTTATTACCCAACTCTTCTACAACCTCATACACTATCATTTTTGATTGGTGCTCTAGCATGAGATGTTGAAATTGCGTATTCCATTCTTGGCGATTGAAGACCCAATCCTTTATGGGGATTGATGAGCTAGTTATATTTTTTGAGATTCAAATGGCATTTTTTTTACATTCCATGGAGAGTTTTTTAGAAAATCCTTTAAGACTTCACTGGAGTTATACTTGAATATATATTTGTTCTTATCCACACATCGGATTTCCTTGATTCTCCATCTGCTCCAAAGGATATTGATTTCTTTTCTGACATCATCTGTTGGAATTGTATCAGCAACAAATATTTTCCAATCAATCTATTACTCCATTTTTCAGAACCATCTTATACAGCTTTCCTTGTACTCACAGATTTTTTCATTCTTCTAGCACATATATCCCTTACATTAACAAGCTGCATTTGACCAGTGATCGAGGCAATCTGGTTACTTGAGGAAGAAGCCATTTTTGGATTAACTGATAATACTGCGTTTTTGGTTTTAGGTATGGTGCTCTTCTTCAAAGACTGATTCTGCTTATAAGGTTTGAGAAAATATTGATAGTAACCATAATTAGTTACTTGAGAAATTTTCCTATATTCAATGAGGATGGTGAAATAATCTAGGAGATACAGGCGAGAAGATTCGGAATCGAATTTGTATGTCAACGGTAGAGGTAATTCCTATAATTTCGGAGAGAAATTAGGAGGAATTTCAAATTTTGAAATTTCAAAATTTTGTGGTTTCTGACTCGACAATGAATCACTGAGTTGTAATGGTACTCTAGACTAACATCAGTAAAAATCATACACATGATAGAGATAATAATACTGGAACACACGTTGAGATTCCATCATATTGTTGATGGATTGCAAAACTGCTGGCGGAGATGATGACAACATTGTCTTGGATTGAGTCAATACTGTAAAAAGAAGGATAACCTTTGACACAAGGTTCCACTACTGAAATGTTTCTATTTTGGAAGAAACAGGATTTCCTGCAAAAAGAAAAGATTAGAAATCCATAATTAAAGATGAGAAATAAATTGAGAAGATTGATTAGAAGAGATAAGAATTGTAACTACTAAAATAGCACAAACAGGGATACTAACTTTTAAGTTTCAAAAAACATGATAAAACCAACTAAATCAGATTTAAAATCTGTGTAGATACTATAAAAGATTAACTAAGTACTACTTTTTTTTTTGAAAGAAATGATGCTACAGAGATATTAGATGATCGAAATTCATAGGCGTCAAATAAAACCCCTGGGCCTCAAACTAGGGAGGCTATAATAATTCATCTTTTTATTCATTAATTGATATGGGTTCTCATAATATGTGTACCAATTGATGATTGTAATTGATTTTTTTTTATTCTTCGTAGAGATCTGAAATTGTAATAATCAATTTTCACTCTTTCTATATAAACGTATAAACTTTTGTGTGGTATTGGAAATCAAAATAAATGAAATTTTTAATAAAAATGATGATGTTTAGTGTCACAGAGGATCACTTCTTAGTTTTCCAAAGAAAAAACCGTAAAATTTACAAAATCAATAAAATTGCAGGTTGACCCAGGTCCATAAATCCCAGGAATAATATCATTGGTGACATCTTCAAGAATGGTTTCCATGGACTCATAATTGTTAGGAGCGGCCTCAGGTAATCGTTTCTGCAAATAATCAGGTTCAACTTGGCTTCTAACTGGATATTTCTCATCATTCTTGTGGTAATCAGCAAGGAAGTCAACTTGTAGTAATCAGCAAGGAAGTCAATGATCATGTGACCTTTCCTTCTAAATTCTTCTGGGTCTAGTGGATTTTGTGAGCATATTGACATGCTTTCAAGGATATCGGTCGGAAGACTTCCCATGATTACAACTTTGCTGGAGAGTGAAATAAGAAAGAATTGCAAGTGTTGAGAATTTTGAAAGAGTTGCAAGTGTTGAGAATTTTGAAGGAGGAGGAAAGGAGAACGAAATATTTATACATATGTAATGAAGGCTAAAGACAAAATATGCAGAGGTTGACCCAGGTCCATAAATGCCAACCCTAACCCGGACTGTTTTGCCAACAATCCAAGTCGGTTAAGGTCAATCCACGGGCCGATTAACAAATTGACAGATATAGCTTGCAGTCTTGGACTCCTTTACTCTTATTTATGAGAAACTTGATTTGTGCCTGTGCTACGCACCGGGTATTTTTTTCATTTAACTTGGTGTGCGCGGGGCTTCACCATGCCCCGTTGCGATGCATTTTTTATTATGTGTGTGCGGGATTTCGCCCCGCCGCGTGGCGATGTATTTTTGATTCAGTGTGGCAGGGCGAATACACTAAATATGTGGAGATAAAGAAGAAAATATGTGTAGTTTTATCTATTTTTTCCTTTTATATTTTCGCAGAAAATGTGTGAAATATGTGTTTTTTTGCTCCTTTATGTATTAATTTTGAAAAAAAGTCCTAATATAATAGGTGCTCAACTTCCGAATTGAATTTGGACTTCCATAGAATTCCAAACACGGGAAGTTAAATTTTCCTTTTGAGTTTGTAATTTTTAAACCAATCATACGTTGTCAAATGTCCCCTCGCGTTTCATAAAACCAAAGACTTATTTCGGCTGATAGGAAGCGAAAGCTTCCTCACCTTTCAACCTAGAAGCTTTATATGTCTAGGCCTTTTAAGTCTTTTGCTTCCTCACCTTTCAACCTAGAAGTTTTGTATGTCTAGGCCTTTAAGTCTTTAGATTCCCTCAAAGACTGCATGTTGCCTATGTATTATTGGATGGGGATTTAAAGTAGATTTTATTGAGAAAACTTATGGGGCGCATTTCAATATTACAATAGTTGGGCAAGTTTCAATAAGTTTTCAGAGATCTTTTGCATAAAAGAAATCTCAATTTTGGAATTGTCCTTTCTCAACACATTATAATAAATAAAAGTTAAAAAAAATCCTTGCAAAACCAGCAAACAAATAGTTTACAAATTCGATTGATATGTACTTTGGCATAATCCAACATGATTCAGCTAAGCATTATGGTTCATTCCCTATTCCTAAGGCCAAATACTATGATATAGCTAACGGGTGAGATCCAATGGCTTCACCCTGGTCAGTTTTTTTATAAGGTAGGTACTAAAATCTCTACACCACAACCACTGTTGTTGCAAGCATTAACCGTCTTCTAAATTCAGCTTAATTAAAAATTCCTTGAAACCTAGGCAATAGAAAATCTGCACCCCTTAATGTTTGAGCGTATCCTCAAAATTGCAATGGACCATGCCTTCTTTAAGTTGAAATCAGTTTTGAGATAATTTGATTGTTCTTAGTAGGTTGATATTTCCCGCGGCACACACGCACAAAAGGGCTAACATTAACATCATAAAGTAGCTGGAACAAAGAGCCTGAATGATAAAGAATATGTACAAACTGCACGAACATCCAGAATGATAGTCCACAATACTGATAGGATATACCCATAAATGATCAACTTTACATAATAGTTTATAATCCAAATTGAAACAATTTTTTTATCAGTGGTTACTTCTCTTCACCAAAGTGTATCTGGATTGTGCAAAAAGATCAAGCCACTCGAAAGAACACTTGAACTCCAGTAAACATAAATCAAATAAGGGTATAATAATGCTTCAAAAAACTGTAAGTAAGGATGAACTTTCGTCGCCCAAAAGCAAGCGACCCAGTAAAGATTAAAATAGTCATGACAACATTCCCAATGTCCCCATCTAAAGCTGATGCTCATGCTGCAAAAGGTACATCAACATGTTCACACTACAAAATACAGATGCACCTCCGAGAACCTTTCATTCTATACCTTTCAACAATTCGCCATCATCATCAATTGATGTGGCAATATCTCTTATATCTACATGCACTGGCAGAGATGTAGTAATGATCAGTTGATTCCTTCCCCCAACGTAACCCCTGCAAAAATCACTGGATAATGCACAGTCATATTGTTTTGTGAGTTTATTTCATGCATTTAACTATATTTGTAGAACCCCCAATACAGAAGGATGTAATTTCAGTTCCCCAGTACGGACAGGGCCCCTGGAACATAACATATGCTGTTGATAACATGCTTTATTGATTAGCAAAGAGGATAAAGATTCAAAAGATACCTGTAGGATCAGAAAATCTTTCACGACAGCGTTTGAGAATGCTTGAGATCGGTAGATAGATAGAAAAATGAGAAGCAGAGCAGTAAGGCACATGAAAATGAAGGTGAACGGGTCTGGCAGCTGCATTGAATTGACGAAAGTCAAATAACTCAACCAAAATTGCATAGAATGTGACATAAATTAGTAAAGAAGTTTGCCCATATTCAAAACGAATAGTTACGCACAGATGGGAACATACTGACCTCCAAAAGATGTGGGATTTTAATGTCATCCAGGGAGAAGGACATGTTGATATCAAATGAAAACATAAATCTTAAAGCTTAATGATAACATTTTCTCCAAGGAATAAAACAAAATCAGGTAATGATAGATGTTATTCACCTGCACTTGTTGTAGATGTATAATCTGGATGTGGTGGGTAGAATAGAACCAAAAAGCCACCCAATTGCATCAATTGTACATCACCAAGGGTATTGGTGCAGTCTAAAAAATAAATATCGGTGACTACAACCGGTCTTAGAATGTAGTCAGTCATAACTTGCAGCATAAATCCAATGAATTTTATTGTACAAATCAAGTTGTATCCTCTTATGTGGAATCTGTAATTTACGAAAAAAAATACCACATTTAACATACTACTAAAAGGACCTAAATTCCCACCTAGAGTATGAAATGTAATGCCAACAAAGAACAAAGGATTTCTAAACAGTAATTGATATATAAGAGTCTAAAGCCACGGCTTCAAACAGTGCTACGCGAAATCCTGAAAAGTAAATAGCAAAATAAGCAAATACTAACCTTTCCCGCATTTCTACAACTGTTGTAATGTCGACGTTGAGGTACACTGGAAAATCTACAATGACTGCGATTTCATTAAAATCAGGATATACCTTGATAATACTTCACATAAGTCGAGCAAACAGCAACCATGACTGGGTCTGAATTTAAGTTAGCATCAATTGGTTCATCCCCGACTTAATTAGTGGCAGAACCACAGAGCACAATCTTCAAAGCTGTCCCCCTAACGTAGGAAATAAAAGTTAATATGAAATTCCGGTGAAGTCCAGGCTACCTGATAAACACAAAGGTGTTAATATGAAAGTTTGTATGCCTGAGATTCTCAATTGTAGTAATAAAAGTTTCATCAGCTTTACCCTAAAAAGAAGTTGAATGAGTTTATCAAAGAAGTTATATTTAACAACAAAAAACAAAAGTATGATGAACCACAGGAATTTACCTGTGTTATCAACAAAACAATAACTTCTTTTCTCCAAGAAAACCAAGAATATCTAGCAGAGCCTAATACCCATTCAAAACAATATCAAAACCGCATCAAAATTTGGAGGTACAATTTCAAAATAAGACACACACAAAAACAGAAGATCCAAAGCAGAGCCTAATAAAATCATCCAAATCTAGGGCTACAACTTCAAAACTCAATCAGAACAATAGCCGAAACGCATCAAAATTTGGAGGTACAGTTTCAAAATTAGGATATTTAATGGATTTACCTTAAACGTAACTGAAACTAACAACTTCAGTTTTGGTGTTGTTGATGCCCTCGCAATTTCAGAACCCAATCAAAACAATAGACGCACCGCATCAAAATACGGAGGTTTAATTTCAAAATTAGGTACACACTAAAACAGAAATTCCCGATTACAGCACAACATCGAACCGAAAACAGCCCCAGATTTGTTGTTGTTAATTGCCATCCTTATCCCCCTCAACATGAACCCATTCCGCAATTGATCTTCGTCCTCAAACTCCACCAGCAATACCATTAATTTCCTTGCTCTTCTCGCTGGTTTTTGCAGCCGTTTTGTCACTCAAAACAAACTAAAATCATCACGATCCTGCATCATCACCAATTAGAATTGCAGGTCGACTGATTACTGCATGTGAAACAGTTGGTCGGGCGAAAGATTATGGTGAGGATATGGAAGAACAGAGGCAGCGAGGAGCTCGAGTTTTGTCAGGATATAGAAATCTGCAAGTTTTAGGTTTAATTTTTCACGGATGTTTTGTCCGCTTAACTGGCGTTAGTAATTTCCAGTTAAGTTTTAGGTGTAAACCAAGTGTAAACAATATATAAGCCTTAGACTTCTGCCGTAGTATTGTGTACCCTCGGTATTACAAACTGTCAGTTAAATACTTGGTGTAAATAGAGTGTTATTGAAATTTTAGTGTTTAACTAATAGAATCCCGCCAAGTGATCTCACCACAGCTCGTCCATTAGAAAAGTCCTATTTAGACCAATAGGAAAAAAAAGGTTTATTTTGTCGAGGCATTTAAGGGCTTGTCATCTCAATTAGACCCCCTCTACACGTGACTTCAACTCCATGATTCTGAGAGGATATCTCATTGTGGGTCCAACAAAATCACAAAATGAACCTAAGAAAGCAAACCCCGGGCCACCACTTACAAACTGTCACAGTCACCTGTAACACCATTACCCCCATCAACAACCCACTTTTTACCAAAGCAACACTCAAAACTCAATCACAAAACCATCCACCGGTTCAAAGAAATCCCAGTGTCGATCCAGCAGCACCATAACATTACCTTGTGGAAGGAATAATATCCTGGCTGGCTTGCCCTGCTGGGTACATTTACATAACCGTATAGGCGTGTAGAGATGGACATGTGGCTATAGCTGCTGTATCACGCCTTCCATGCCCAAGTACAACAGCACAGGTCCCCCTCCCTCCTCCCTTCATAGCGAATCCCGTAAAACGCGTCTCTGAGATGAAAGCAACACACACAAAAAAGCAGTGAAAATTCCTGAGTAAAACAAAACAAAATAATCAAATATATTTTCATGGAAGAAAAAAGAAAACGTACGAACGTTTCTGAAACAAAAAACTAACCTATCATAATCTCTCTGCAGAGGAGAAAAAATCAGACTTCTTTTTTCGGTTTTTTCTTTGTGTAAGTGTTAAAAGTGATGAGAAGAATCTTTTTTTCATTATTTTTCTTCTGTTCAATACATCATCATCATTTCTGCATTATTATTCGGTTGTTTCAGAGAAGATATTATTACTTATCTTTTTTTCTTCTTCTTCTTCTTGTTGTATTATTTGCTTTGACTGCTTCTTTCTGATAGTGTTGGTACTTTAACTTCATTATTTAGGGAGGTGAGTTTTTGAAGTTCATTTGGAGGAGTAGTTGGAGCTGCTGGTTGTGTTCAAAGGTGTGTGAATTTACTTCTGAATCTCTTACTGTGTGTAGATTTTGAAGAGAATTGATTTTGTGATTTTTTTTTTCACTTTTTTATTCTTTGTTTTACAGCATTGATTGATTTTAGTTTTCTTTTTTGTATGAACTAATTTTGTGAATTACTGAATCTACTGAGTATAGTATGAAGTTTTTGAGGAGATTTTTTTTTTGTGAGTTTCTGATCGTTCAATTTCTTGACAGCATTGATTGATTTTCTATTGTTTTTGAGGAGAATTGAATTTTTTTAAACTGATTTTGTGTTGATTTTTCTATGTTAGAGTTAGATTTCTAGGGTTAGCTTGTTTAATTTCACTTCCGAAGGTTTTTGTTGTTGTTCTTCACAGAAAACGGCTTCAGTCATAACATAATCTACTCCTCTTCTTCTTCTTCTTCTTCTTCTTTGATAATAACATAATCTAATTTTTTTCTTAATAAAGTTTTTTTGTTAAGATACGTTTGGATTGGCATAAAATTATCAGTATTCTTTAGACATAAAAACTGAATTTGTGGAAGTTCACCAAACGAATTACTATTTTATAGGTTTGCTTTTGGTGATCCCTGCCTTTAATCATGAACTCTTCATTTCTCCAGTTCTTTTTTCAATTTGAGATTGGTAATTATTTGAGATTGATTTTTCTGGTTTGTTTAATCGATTAAGTGGAAAATGCTAGATTCTATACTAGTAGTAGAAACAAATAAATTATACAGTTAGTGCGCCGATTAAAACTCATAAAGCCATCACATATTCCATCTCTTTTTGTAAGACTCCAATGCTTTTTATAAATTGTTTTAAAATTACTGGTTTTCTGGGTTTTGTCTCCATTAGTACAAGATCAAGATACACATTAGCTAGCTTTATATTTCCCAGAACTTCTATCTCCTTTTGTATTTTGTGTTGTGAGTTCTACCGAGATTTGGGTCTGTGGAGTTGATTTGAGGTTAGGGTTTTGAATTTCAATTGAAGTCTTTGTTTAATTACTTTGAATTTGTTTTTTTATGGGTTCTTGTTGATTTGCTGGTGGGGTCATTGAAGAAGATTGAGTTCACTTCAGAGTTGGGACAGTGTTTGATGTGATGTTAGGGTGTTACAGTAAATGAAGTCTTAGCTGTTATTCATCTTTTTAGTAACGAAGAATTGGGTGTTTGTTTTCAGTTTTAGTCTTTGTTTTTACTGTATACAGTATTTAGTTGCTATTTAATGATTCTCTATCTGTTTTTCTAATGATGTTTATGGTATTTTTAATGGTGGTAGGGTCATTGAAGTCTGAAGATTACCTAATCAATGGAGGATGTTCTTTAAATGCTTCCTTATTAACTGTGTTGCTATAGAAACTGGGGTTTCCAAAATTGATATGAGGTAAGTTAATCAAAGGGGCCGATTGGTTTGCTACATTTATGTTTAAGAATAGTTGTTTTTCTTAATCCTGATGAGATTTTGTCTGGTTCCAAGTTATTCCAACAGGCTTCTCTCCTTTTGTTGTCTTTCAAAGTTTTTCTTGAATATTGAGTTAATTTAAGCAAGTTTACTTTGACTGTTGATTTGCTAAATCATTCTCTCTTGAGAAAGATGTTGACCTCCATGTTGAACTGTCTTTGACTAGTATACGAAATTGTATTGCCATGAAAGAGGAGCTCCCTCATTTGAGTTTATTTAGTAAAAGTATCAGGATGGGATATAAGGCATTCAGGTCCCTAATTGATGATATTACCTATTTGATGAGGAATTTTACTTGCAACTATTCTACTACGTATGTTACCACTTCACTTATTCGTATGTATCACTGCACCTGCTTAATGGGTTTATCACTTTATATGGAGATGGCCTGACAATGATTTCTTATGATATGTGGAGATGCCCTGAGAATAATTTCTTATGAAGCATGATTTGGTTATCATTTAGGCCATTTAGAGCATCTAGATAAAAATCACATCATAGTAAAACATTTAATTTCATCACATTAAAGCATATTAAGACATCTAATCTCATCATATTAAAGCCTTTTGGCCCTGAGATCATTAATTGCTTTAGTATTATGTCCCACAGAGGGGTGTAAGTGGGATGTAACTCCTGGTCCTTTCATTTTCATTCTCGTTTGGTTTGAATCATTTGTTGGTTGTGGGGGCATGATTCTGTAATAAAGAGTTTTATGCCTTGTGTAAATATATTGGCATCTTGGTCTCCTGCCTAGCACAGAAGAATCCGAAAACATTTTAAGTTCTTTTTGTCCTGTGGATGTTTATCATTGTAGGCAGAAATAGCAGATCCGCCAAGAGCTTATTAAATTCTCGCAAATTCTGATAACATCTCCTTTTCTCTTTGTTTTCGTAACATCAGATTAATAAACAAACCTACACTCAAAAATGATTTTCTGTTTGTTTCTATCATCATGTACAGGGAAGCGGGTTCCGTACAGTTTGCGGATGTTATCTGTGCGTGAGTTTCTTCGGTAAATTTAGCGGCCCCTCAAAGCTGCGGGTGAGATTTTTAATTACCCATGTTATCAGATGTATGCTGTTTTTTATGCTCTAATTATCAATAAATCATTAAAGTTTGAACTACCCTGACCTCAATATGGCCCAGAAGTGTTATGTTAAACCCCCAGAAACTCTAAAAGAGAAAAGTTAAACACTCAATAGGATACTTTCTACTAGTTCTCCAACCCATTTTCTTTTAAAGAGAAAAAATATAACTCTACTAGTGCTTACAAGTAGCTCTGTTTTATTAATTTAGTAGAACTAGTGATGTGGATCACCATCACCAGTTGTACTCTACTCCCAATACTAAAGAATATAGACAATGAAAATTATTAATTAAGTATCGATGATTTTCTGTCTTAGTTAACTTCTATGCACCTTGAGTTGTCCCAGAAATTGATCTTGTTATCTGTTATTCCTGTATGTTTTTCCAAATGTTAACGTTTGAAACATGTCTGATGGATATGAGAATGGTCAAATATAATTGCTTCTGTTCTGTTTCTTTAGAGTTTACAGGGTACAACTTCTCCACCATGTTATTGCTAGTGACAGTTTGAGATTATACTTGATTCTTGCATTGCTTATACAGAACTAGAAAAACATCTTAACGAATGGTTTACTTACCGCTTTCCTTGTTCTGCTTTCACAGATACTTCTGTGTTCAGTGAATGGTTTCTCAAACTTGCAAGTCTTATCAAGCCCCAGGGGGTTTTCCTTGATTCTTCTTCATCCACAGTAGAAGCTCCAGAATGGTCCCACCCGCTCATATTCTGCACTCTAGGCTCCTTTTCAGTCTCATCGCTGCCTGCTTCATCTGTTCATCCTTCTGTGAAGCAAATGTTTCTAATGATATTCAGATACTAATCACTCTCAAAGATTCTCTCTTCTTAAGAAGAGATCTCCTTCCAAGCTGGTTCAACAACACAGAGGTTTCACCATGTAATTGGTCTGGTATAAGATGCGTGGGTTCCAAAGTTCATGAGGTAGATTTATCATGTGCTCAGTTCCCACTACAGCTTCCGTTTCCAAGCCACCTTGGGGAACTCAGAGCACTGAAGCGCCTTAATGTCAGCTACTGCGCCCTCACAGGCCCTCTTCCTACAAATATATGGAATTTGGAGAATTTAGAGTCTCTAGACCTGGGTGGTAACAGATTGGTTGGGACTCTACCTCCGTCTTTGTCCAACCTTAAAATGCTCAGGGAACTAATACTTGATGAGAATAGCTTCACTGGCAGCTTACCTTCCACGATTGGAGAACTTGGAAACCTCATCGAACTGTCAGTACATGGGAATTCATTATCTGGGAACCTTCCTCCGGGGCTTGGGAATCTTCAGAATTTGGTATCACTAGACCTGAGCATGAACCTCGTCTCTGGAAGTCTGCCTCCAAGCATTGGAAATCTTACAAGGCTTCTATACTTAGATGCTAATCATAACAAATTCACTGGAGTGATTCCTCGAGAGCTTGGTAATCTGGTACATCTCAGTAAACTCGATCTTTCGTGGAATTTACTGGAAGGACCTATACCTTTGGAAATAGGAAGAATGTCTGTCCTACAATCTCTGACACTGGGGAACAATAATCTTCTTGGAGAACTACCGACAACGGTAGGAAATTTGAGAGAACTGCAGGTGCTTGATCTAGAGAATTGTCAGCTTATAGGGGCACTTCCGAATGAACTTTCCTACCTGAGAAATTTGACTTTACTAAATATAGCGCGGAACAATTTTGAAGGAGAAATTCCTTCCAGTTTTGGTGAATTGTCCAATCTAATTTACCTTGTAGCAGCAAATTCAGGGCTGAGTGGAAGAATTCCAGGGAATTTGGGAAAGTGCAAGAAGCTCAAGATTCTGAATCTGTCTTTCAACTCTCTGTCCGGGACTTTACCAGAGGGACTCATGGGGCTTGAATCACTCAGTTCACTTGTGCTTGATTCTAACCATTTATCAGGACCGATTCCCAGTTGGATTTCAAATTGGACAAGAGTGAACTCAATAATGCTGAGCAGGAACCAATTTAATGAGTCTTTGCCACCGTTACATCTACCTCACCTGTCCCGATTTGACGCCACTTCAAACCAGCTTTCTGGTGAGATCCCGGAAGAAATATGCCTTTCAGATTCATTAACAACTCTTACTCTGTCAGAAAACCTGCTCAGAGGCAGTATTCAGAATACGTTCAGGAGATGTTTGTCCCTCACAGATTTGCAGTTGATTGGGAACAATTTCTCTGGTGAAATACCAGGTTATCTAGGTGGGCTTCAGCTGGTTACATTGGAATTATCACACAATAAATTTTCTGGCAGACTTCCTGATGAACTTTGGAAATCTCAGACTCTTATGGAGATCTCTTTCAGCAACAATTTTCTTGTGGGTCAAATTCCTAGTGCCATAGCAAGTTTAACGTCTCTACAGAGGCTACAACTGGATAATAATCTTTTCAATGGTCCCATCCCTCATTCAGTTGGAGAACTAAAAAACCTGACTAATCTGTCACTACATGGTAACCAGTTATCCGGAGAGATCCCTCTGGAGCTATTCAATTGCATCAATATTGTATCTCTGGATATAGGTGCAAACAAGCTGACAGGCTCAATTCCTAGATCCATTTCTCGTCTGAAACTGCTTGACAATCTGGTTCTAAGTCAAAATCAACTCTCTGGTTCAATCCCCAATGAGATATGCTCTGGGTTCCAGAAGGCACCTTTGCCAGATTCTGAGTTCACCCAGCATTACGGCATGCTGGATCTGTCTTATAATGAGCTAGTGGGTCCTATTCCAACAACCATAGAGCAGTGCACAATTTTATCTGAGTTGCTGTTGCAAGGAAATAAGCTCAACGGCAGCATTCCTCGCGAGTTGTCAGGTCTGGTCAACTTAACTGTCCTTGATTTATCTTCAAATTATCTAACAGGCCCAGCTATACCTCATTTCTTTGCACCGAAAAACCTCCAAGGTCTTTTCCTTTCTCATAACCAATTGAATGGATCAATCCCCGAGGATCTGGGTTCGATGATGCCGAGCTTGGCAAAACTCAATCTCTCTAGAAACCTTCTGACTGGTGCCTTGCCATCAACTATCTTCAATGTTAAGAGCTTGAGCTACATTGATATTAGCCACAATTTTCTCTCTGGGTCTATTTCATTCCCTACTCCAAATGGCGGAACCTCTCTTCTGCTGTTAAATGCCAGTAATAACCTATTCTCTGGCACCCTATCTGAATCTCTATCTAACCTGACAACCCTTGCTGTTCTTGACCTTCACAACAACAGTCTCACTGGAACTTTTCCTTCTTCACTCTCCAAAATATCTACTTTGGCGTATCTTGATGTTTCCAATAATGATTTCCACTACATACCTTGTGCTATTTGTAACATGCCCGATCTTGCATACGTAAATTTTTCCGGCAATGAACTTTTTGAGCATGAAAAGTGTACAATGTCTGGTTCGTGTCCGTCGAAAAATTACTCTACTGTGCAAACCTACCCTTCTTCTCCAGCTCTAAACAAAGCATGTGTATGGGGAATTACACTTGGTGCAACTTTCAGTTTCCTCTTCCTCTTATTGGGTTTGCTCAGATGGAGAATGCTAAAGAATGAGTCTACAGCTCTTACTCTGGGCAAAAACAAGTCTTTAATTGTAAATGAATCCGCAACGACTGATGAGTTTCTTCTGAAAAAGCCTAAAGAACCACTGAGCATCAACATCGCTACTTTTGAGCACTCTCTGCTACGGGTAAGCGCTTCAGATATTTTAACAGCAACTGAAAATTTCAGCAAGACCCATATTATAGGTGATGGTGGTTTTGGTACTGTATACAAAGGATTGCTACCTGAGGGAAAAACTATTGCTGTGAAACGGCTAAATGGTGGGCACTTTCAGGGTGATCGTGAATTTTTAGCTGAGATGGAAACTATCGGAAAGGTTAAACATGAAAACCTGGTTCCACTTCAAGGTTATTGTGTTTTTGGTGATGAAAGATTTCTAATATATGAATACATGGAGAATGGTAGTCTAGATATGTGGTTAAGAAACCGTGCAGATGCAGTCGAATCCCTAAATTGGCCAGCGAGGTTCAAAATCTGTTTGGGTTCAGCTCGAGGGCTTGCTTTTCTTCATCATGGATTCGTACCTCACATTATTCACAGGGATATCAAGTCAAGCAATATACTGCTGGATAAGAAGTTGGAGGCAAGGGTTGCTGATTTTGGGCTAGCAAGGATAATTAGTGCATGCGAGAGCCACGTCAGTACTGTTCTTGCAGGAACATTTGGATATATACCTCCCGAGTATGGACAGATTATGGTGGCAACAACAAAGGGTGATGTGTATAGCTTTGGGGTGGTGATGTTAGAACTGCTGACTGGGCGAGCACCAACTGGACAAACAGATATTGAGGGCGGAAATCTTGTTGGATGGGTTAGATGGATGATGGAGATGGGAATGGATGATGAGGTACTTGATCCATGTGTGGTTTCGATGAATGGGTCGTTCAGGGATCAAATGAGATGTGTTCTAGAAATTGCACGAGAATGTACCCTAGACGAACCGTGGAAGAGGCCGACAATGCTTGAGGTTGTGAAGTTGTTGAAAGAGGTCAAAAAGGAGGATTCAGAATAGTGACTTCGAAATCTCTTTCCTGCGGCCATAATTAGCATTGTTCAGAGATATGTTAAGCAAATCAGTAAGTAGTGCTCGTCGAATTTCATTAGGTTTAATGTCAGTGTTGTTGTTTTTACATTTGTAGCAAGATTTAAATATCTGCTTGTAAATAAGAATGTTGTTTGGCAAAGTTCCAACAATATATTCTATAAACCTAAACAGATGTAAAAATAACACAGGAAATGACGAGAAGTAGGTTGACTCAGAATTCTGAAGTGTGATTCATTTATATGTCTTGATTAATTATGTTGCTTATAATCAAGCAGTATTTAGTATACCTGTAAATCGGGTATGAACTCAATAGGAACTGAGTTTCGCAGGTATTGCAGTGGGAAGTGCCTATATGATTCCTAATACTTGGCACTATAGGCGGACTGGAGCCAATATAATCCTGCCATCCGGTAGACATTGTTTTCTGAGTTTTATCCCTCTTCACTTTATTGCCTCAAATTTGTGGGTAGCAAAATAGCAATGTTCGTAAAATAAAATGGTTGATAATTAACCAAGTCCGGAAAGAATTACCATGATTTTTTTGTCTTGTCATTATTGGTAGAAAAGTAGAATTAGACTAAACTATAAACGGGTACGAGGATGGTAACGGATTGTTGCGAAGTTCATTCCTACCCCTCCATAGGAATTACTGGCTGTTGGTCAATAGTCTTGATTCGAAGCTTCCAAGTACAGCTTTGGCTTTACTGTGCAGTAAAGTAATGACTACTAGTGGTTCTTTTTTGTGTGTGTCAGTTGTTGACTTACTTTTTCGTTCTGCAAAGTAACTTTCCTTTTTAAGTTTTGATTATTCTGCCCTCCGGCAAGCCTAGGTAACACAGAAGAACTTTAATTCTTTTTTGTTTTTACATGATATGACTGAAGTTATAGACGGTGAAAGCGAATCCTTGTCAGTTGTCTGTTTGATGCTCTCAGGCTGCATACAAAATTTGTGCAATTTTATTTGGCATACTCCCAAAAAATAAATGCGCCAAAAGAAATTATTGTTCCAAACTTCCGAAAAAAAGAAGAAATTGTAAGCATATAGATAGAATAAATATGTTTTTGGCAATAGATGGTGCAAATATCCTTCGCGGATAAGTATTACAGACGTTTTTTTTTACTAGAGCACAATATCCTAGGGATTTTTCTGTGTCCTAAACAAAATATGTAAACTTTTGAAAACACCACCACACACATGACAATGCTTCAATTCCAAAAAAAAAAAAAAAAAAAAAGCCTCACATGCATCAAGTACTTCATCATACATCTAACTAGCTCCAGAAATTGCCCAAGAAATGTACCCTATTTTTGGGGGTTTTGTCTAGACTCTAGCGTCGCGTGTACAGAACCTACACTTTCTGGTAAAGTTGGGTGCAATGCTTTTTCAGTTTCACTTAAAAACCGTGTTTAGCCTTGAGAGCTGAGAGTGGGGAGCTACTGCTGGTCAGCTCGTTCTTCTCTGTTGTCCAATCTCCGCAAATATATACCAACAAAAAAACCCATCCCTTCTCTCCTTTTACTAAGTACAGAACGAGAAATTGGTGTTATAATAGGGATGATAGTGCCATCGAAACATTCTGTGTTATCCTGTCATGAATGGGTACCTGCACAAAGAAACCAATATTAAGTACTTGTAATTTGTAGTTTATAGAGAAAGAAAAGAATATTCATTTATACACCTGTAACTGTAATTACCTCCATCGTTGGAATCTCAAATTTTGACTTTGTAATTGTTTCATAAAGGAAAATATATCTGCAGTAAGAAAATGCAAATGGACATAGTTAACAGGAGTGTCTACAGCTAAAATGCAGGAATAAGTTTATAAATAAAAGACGGAGTCTTTTCTCTAGAAATCGGAATCTGTGGATTTGGTGATCGTTGACAAGGACATGATGTACTAAATGTGGCATCAGCAAGGTTAGTGTTTCTGGAATTATAGAAAGCACGGGTTGAACATATTGGTAATAGAAAATCATACCTCCAAGCAAGTTCAGAAACAAGTTCTTTAGGAGCATCAGGGAGAACCTACATAATTGTTAAGAAGAGTGAGACGATTGGCATCAATGAAATGAAGAAACGCAAAAAAAAAAAACAAGACACGGTGTTTAGTCGATAAATGCTAAATTTATTGTAAGAGAAAGAAAATATCACCTTGTCTTCATATGGATTACAGTGATCTTTGAACCACAACCTCAAAAACTCCTGCAAAAAAACTCAAAAAACCATGAATCAGCAACATCTTTACAAACTTCTGGTCTAAGATAGTGAGAACATACAAATGCAGAACGTGTCAAACTACTTGTTTGCATAGATGTCTATGAAACTAGCATAACGCAGAGAGTCAGAATTAAACAGACCTTATCAACATTTTCAGGTTCAAGACCATTGCGAAACCGTTCTTCATACGAATTGGCAATCCAATATCTGCTCGAATCAGGGGTGTGTATCTGTAGCACACATAATTTAGTTTTGCTTTAAGTGAACATAAAAAAACTGCAAAGGTATCTTGAGTCTCCAAATGACTATTAAATGATTCTCAGATTTGTTTTCCTACTAAAGGCTTCTCATATAATGTTTAACAAAATGTGGCATATCAGATGATTGCGATAAAGCTTTAGAAAAAGCTGGGGAACAGTTATTAACAATTACAAACCTCATCGATCAGATAAATTGTGCCATCAGCTCCCTTCCCAAACTCATACTTGGTATCAACTAATAACAGGCCATGTTCCAACGCTACATGCTGCAATTCCAAAGAGCAAGGAAAGGTTGCAATATCAGGTATCACAGAAAGTTGCAGCCAGAAAACATTTACTCACACCATCCCTGTTATAGTTAATGGTCTTAACGAAAGCCGATATTCAATAACTTTGGCAGTAATGATAACCAAGAGCCCATAAACTTTGCATATCAGATGAACAGAGAGAATAATACAAGCATCAATGATAGGCAGGATTTGGCATAATTACCTGTCCGAATTCAAATAAGCTCAGTGCTTTAGATCTCACTTCATCATAATCATCCGGAGTCATTAGACCACGTTCAATAATCTGGACATAACATATTCGCATTAAGAAGTGAAGTAGTTATCCTGATCCCATAAGATACACATAAAGGTGAAACTGATAACTCCAGATAACTTCCAATGTCGAAAAGAATTTGTATTGTACAAGTAGAGCTAGATACAAAGGAAAGAATGGCATACATACCTCATCTGGAGTCACTGGAACATCATGATCTACAGCTTTAGTAGTTGGTGTCAGAAGATTAGCAGAAAGCTTTTCGTTTTTCACCATTCCTTTCATACATAAACAGAGATTAAGATCAATAGCTCATAGATGGAAATTGGAAAACATTCTCCAGGGTACAAAACTAACCTTCTGGAAGAGCATTGCCACAGTAATTTCTGGCACCGTTCTTGTAGACAGTCCATAGTGATGTATCAGTACTCCCAGTCACAAACCCTCTAACTACAAATGTTCAACAAACCCATATAAAACAGACCACAATCTCATGTTGCACTACAGAATAGACATCTAACTAGACAAACAAGATAAAAAATCATTAACAAGTTCATGAAACCGAGTTACTCACCAACAAACTCAACCGGGAAAACCGAGCATTTCTTTGCGATGGTAACATTTTTATCAGGAGAGGAAACAACGGCATTTGGTGTAATGTGCCGAGTTTTATCAAACCACCATAAACTCGTCTCATTTAGAACCTGAATCATTCATGTCAACCAATCCAACACCATTAAAAAGGTTTAGATTCCCTTTATCATACTTTGCAACTCATCTTTATGTTACTCAATACCGAGTTTAGACACCAAGCAGAATCTAAAATAATCTAAAAAGCGAAATTACCTGGCCTTTAAATGGAATTGAAGCAAGAACTCTATCGAAAGCACTCTGCCTATCAGTAGTAACCATAACCAAATAATCCCCACTATCATAAATATCTCTGACCTACAAAACCCAAGTATCAAAATTCAATCTTTTAAACAAATAATCATTCAAATCAACAATTTATGTCATAATCAATTGATTTCCTACAAAACCCAGTATCAAAATTGAATCTTTTTAACAAATAAATATAACCAAAATCATTTACAAATACCAACATTAGGGTTTTTGTTGAAGATTCACCTTTCCTCTTATCTTTGATTTAAGAATTGGAACAGTTTGATGTAGATTAGTTTCTGAAAGACAATTAGATAATGAATTTTGAATAGCTTCTACAACATCTTGTCTCCTATTATTGAAAAGGTTTTGATTTGAAACATTCATAGAAGAAATCGTAGTTGACAGACAATTCGTCTTCTTCTTATTAGTCTTGATTGTGGTGGTGAAGAAGGACGGAAGTAATGAAGTTTTGTTTAGGGGTTTTGCTGTTGCAGGGTTTAAGCTTGGGATTAAATTTGCCATTTTCACTCTAAAATCCTGTGGAGAATTCCTAGGGGTTTTGCTGTTGCACTTGCAGGGTTTAAGGCAACTGGAGTCCTGTTGGTATTCCAGCCAAAATGCTTTGTAGGACCCGCCGCCGCCCCCAAGACCCACCACGGCGCGGCCCCAGAGGGTTCAAGACTTGGGGTTTTTTTTTCCTTTTTTTTTTTTTGGAAATAAGATTCGAAAGAAGACTAGCTGCTCAGATTTGGGGTCCGAGTAGCAATATTTTTCCTTAGAGAAATACAATTAAAACGTCTAAAGTAACAAAATAAATCCACATTATCGTCAATGTGTTCAGAGTTTGTTGTTTGTTGCGGGTTTCTCCACTTTTGGTTAAGCTTCTTTATCAACTTGAGTGTTGCTTTCTTCTAGAGAGCTCACCTAGCAATGGAAAGCCCTTTGACCCCTGCAGACTCCTCCTTCATCTGTAAAAATTATGACCACAATTGCAATAGATAACCTGCGGTACCACCAACTGAAGCATAGCATAGTTTGTGTTTGTTTTTCGATTTGGGTGTGTGCTTGGGATAATTGAACATTATTTGAGTTTCTATTGAGGGTTAGGTGGGTTGGGAGGTTGAAACAGGCTTTGAGATGATTTTTTATGAGGGCGATGGTGGTTTCAGGAGACTGTTGTTTATTTTGAAAACATTTAAGACATCTAGCTTTCCAAATATGCCATGACACTATAGCAAAGAGCTGGTTTCCTTTGATATGTTGGAACTGGGTAGGTTGTTTATTATTTATCCAATTTCTGACACCAAGGGAGTAGTTTATTGTATAGTTCATTCCTAGCCAAACAGCCTTGCTAAAAGAGCACCTCAAGAGAGTATGTTCATCTGTTTCAACAAAGTTGTTGAAAATGGCACAAGACTTGGGTTTAGATGTTGCAATTTGGGTTAGATTATATGGCACAAGAATGATGTTGAAAATGGTTTACCTGTTGGTCAAAGGTCCATACTCCATAGTCTTGTTTTGAAGATTTGAAGTACAACATTGGCCTCACTGTGAAGCAAAACGGTTATTTTATCGGTTGTTGACTTTCCCTTCTTTTCTTTTTTTCATTTTTTTTTTCGTTCTCAAAGTAAATTCATATGGTGTTGTCGGTAAATTCAACTCTTCATTCTTAATCTTGAAAATTTGAATTTGATATGTTTTTCGCACGAAAAATAAAATTCGTTATTAGTAATTTATTAGGGTTATCTTGTTTTTGGTACTTAGGTTTTGTCTAACTTTTGAGTTTGATCTAACATTTGTCTGGTTTGGCGTTTGGTATTTGGAAAAACGTTGACCCGCATTGACTTGTTAAGTCTTGACTTATGTTTAATAAATATTTAAAAAATAAAAATAAAATCTATTTAGTTAACACCGTTGACTGTAAGCAGTTTACTTGAAGAAGAACCCTAATTGATGTTCTTCCCTAAATTCAAACACCAACCAAAGTTACCCAACTGTTAATTGACGTTCTTCCCCCAAAACTCATTTCTAGCAGCTGATGGGTCGGAAAACCGACTTTGTTTTACCGCAAGTGCACAGTGTCGAAATTGTAGACAACATCAAATGTGGTTCGTTCCCTTAAGGAGTGTGAAAATACCTCTAACTGATACTAATCAATTAAAATAAATATGTAGGATATTCTAAGCTAAACGAATCAAATTATTGTGGATGAAATAAATATCAAAGGTGACGAACATGTTAGGGATTCGAGAATTCATTGTAAAGTTGAATTCATATGTATTCAATCACAAAAGTCTCATATTACTCATATAGGGTAGCAACACATAGCATCCTATACGGAAGATTTATCTATAAAAGGCTCAACATACTTCTCATAAGATATGTCTGATCTCACCCTAAAATTAGATATCCAAAGTACTAAATATACATGGCATAGATAGTAAAAGAATTATCATAGCCAAAGATTAATCTGGTTTATAGAAGAGAAGGAATCCCTCACACTTTTATTATCATCCTATCTCACACGCTGGACGTCATTTTTGCGAATTAAACCCAAACCGTAACGGATTTGAAGCTAATATTTTGAACGTATTCCGAGACGTATAGCATCATCATCTACTACTTTGAAAATGAGCCATTGAAAATCTACGGATTTCTAGCCTTCGAAATTAAGACCGGTAGATTGTGAGGTTTTATATTTCGGTATGTGCTCATTTTTAGAAGGATCCCTTCTTTGAACCTGGACGAGCCAACTAAACCCATTGTTGCAGCCATGGTAGTACATACCAAAACAAACCAGCACCACTAACAACTCCCCGAATTTTGCTTTGCTGCCAATCCATTCCTAGGTCACAGCTCTAATTAATACCCCTGCACTTCTAGCCCCCACCGATTGCGAGCATCATCTACAGCCATTCAATCAATTGTCGTCGTTGCTCTAGAAACTCTGAATCTGCTCCATCCTCGATCAATTCCATCGACAACTCAAATAATACACAAACCCTAACTTCACTGTTGCTGCTGTGAGACACTTCAGTTCCAGAAGAAATCAGATTTTATTTTATGCTCTTGGTCAAAAATCAAGTGATAAGAAGAAAGGGATTAGACACATTTAGTGTACGCCCTAATAATATGAACTCCCTTTTGTCAAGAAGTGCACAAATGTGCTCAGAGCTTCAACATCTCGCATGTAGTGGAGTTTCACATGCTTGCTTGTACAAGCAATAACTCCTTAGTCCCACGTTTGGTTTCTGGACATGCAATGGTAATTGGTGCGGCAACCGGCTTTGTTTACTTGGCAGTCACAATTAATTGAGAAGTTCCATTTTGGTGCCAGTGAGAAGTAGCTTTGGTTGTTGTAGTAGCAAACGTCAATTAATTTGCAACCTAGGCGTTTATTCAATTATACTTTCTACAAAAACACTAAAATAGTGTTGTTAGCTAAAATATCGAGCCCGCTAATATAAATATGGGTATAAAATGTAGCATTTTCGTGCTTATCAGCAACATACACAATCAACTCCATAACTGCAATTTAATCAACTCCTCCTTTTTCCTGTTGGATTCATCCACAGCAGACCCATACAAATCTCCAAAACTCACTTGAATCCCATAATACCATCACATGCATCTTCTCGGCCAAATACACTTCATGACCACCACCTCAATCAAACCACAGCAAAACCCCTTTCTGTTCTTTATTCAACACTATCATTCTCCCATCATCACCAGCAACAGTTCTGCTCCAAACCCATATCTCCAAATTCAATCACAGATCTAAACCATGGCAGCAACAATCATTTCTTCGTCATCCTTCCGCTTTATTCCTGAAGCTGCAGTAACAAAATGGAGAGACCTAAGGCCATGGATGTTAGTTGAGAAGAACAAAGAAGATTAATGGGGTTCGATTGAGATGATAGATTTGAATTCAGGAAGGTTGTAGAGATCAAGAACTTAGGGTTTCATTGTGGTTCAATCGAGTTGAAATTAGAGATGAGAAGGGGGATCTGGTGCAATTGAAACAAGGGTTTGTGTTTGAATTCGAAGAGACAACGAGAAGGGAATGGAGAAATCGATAATCAGAGGCTCATGAAGACACAACAGAATTGGGAAGGAAACGGGGTAGGAATTGATCCATCTGGTAGCTGTAATGGGCATCAATTTGATTATTCAAGATTCAATACATAACAAGATTCAACTTGTGGCTGGAGATGTTTTTGCTGCTAGAAACGAGAGATTTGTGAAGAAGACCGAGTAGGGAAGAAAGTTAAGGACATAACAAGTCATTGTCATAAAAGTTTAAAATAGCATTTACATAATTTAATCCTTAAAGAGTTAAACACGTTACTGGCAATGTGGGTCAACGTTTTTTCCAGTATCAAACATCAAGTTGGACAAATGTTAAACCAAACTCAAAAGTTGGACAAAATCTGAGTACCAAAAACAAAATAACCCAACTTATTATCATGGGAAAAATTCTTTTAGTTTGGATACCAGAAGCAGAAGTCAAAAGCAAAAATATTTTACTTCATAAAAAGTTGATTTTTTTACATATAAAAGTCGTTCTGAAATTTTACAGCCAAACTAATTCCTTGCTGTTTGACTTCTAAAAGTCGAAAAGCTACTTCAAGATGAATCTCCAAACAAGCTAAAAAAGGATCTGAACAATAAATATGTGACAAAGCAAACATTTTTGGTGATCAATGTTATTTTAAGCGGTCATTGATAACCTAAAATCATACTTTGGAGGTTCATTCTTGCTTAATAAATTTACCACTGACTATTCTATACACCAATCTTGGGTTTTCATGGCACCATTTTGAGTCATAAAACATATTTTGATTATAGTTAAATACTGAGCCACACGGTAAACATAGTATCTTAAAATTCCACAGCCTGGGACACTATGACTTAACCACACAAACTAAAAGAAAAATAAAGTAAGTATGATGTTAAACTTATATGATATTAGTATATGCATGAACGAACATACGAAAATGAATGAGTAAAGTAAATTGTGATCAACACACAATGATTTACGTGGTTCAGTTGTTAAATAAACCTAGGTCCACAGGAATTTTACTAGTATCAGTGAGGTTTACACAAAATAAGATCTTTCAAGTTCAGGATAAGATGGGATTGCAAATAAGAAGATTGGGAATAACTCTCAACAACATGCTAATATTACTCTTAAATGTGTATTCCCTCTCTAACTTGTGCTCCTTCCCTCCAACAGAATCGCATGATTTTCTTTTATAGCCAAGCTAACCATCTAGGGTATCTTAGATTCCCTAGAATATTTCTTCTGATGCTCTCGGGTGATTCCCCGATCCTACTAGCTTGCCTACCCGATCAACTTATCCTTTCTTGACACGTTACCTAGTTACTTAGTATGCCGATAGTTGACCATTCTAGCTCTTCATTAAATGCTCCATTGCTCTTTTTGATCTTCATCATTCATTTGAATCTTTGCTTTCCACATTTCATGATTTCTTGTTTTGGTAAATATCTCGGTTGTAACGAGAACGTGGGTGAGATGGTCGCATGTTACTGTGGATATACTTTATTACTTATCGGACCATCTCGGATATCTTCCACATGTCTATCAGATATTTACCACCTATAATTTGTCTTTTTTTCTTTTCATTGGAATAGGGGTACCATGAGAAGAAAATGAATTTTAAAGTTGTGCCTAGTCACATCCCGAAAAACTCGACATGCATTCTTCCACGTCATTTAGAGTATCTCCATGTTCTCCACTTTATTCGTCGGTTACTGCCTACGTCTGTTGGGTTTCCCAAAATTCTCATCCATCTATTTGAGAATATTTTCTCTATATTTTCTTCATTCCATTTCGTTTTCTTGTTCTCGGCCCCTTTGTCTCCCTTCTATGTATGCTTTTTTTTTCTTCTTGTTCTTTTGTAACCTTTCGTATCACTTTTTGTTCACCATTTTCTTTATTATATTTTTTATAATTACCATGGATGCTAAAGTTCCCGTTGTCAAAAAAAAACACCAAGAAGTAAGTATCTACCTTTGCTTAATTTCTTGCATGTTTAACTCTCTTTATGTTGAGTTTTTTTTTTTCCTTTGACTATCTATACCTTTTTTGTGTTTTAAGTCTGATAGAAAAAGGGTAGTAGTCACTAGCGTTTCTGCTGCTCCAGTTGCCGGTGATGTTACTGCGGTTGGTTATCGTCCTTTGACTCAGAAAGACATCTTCAACGAGTCCAATATCGGAAGCTTTTAACTCTTCTTTCCTAGTAGTGTTGGCGGTGTGCTTTATGACAACTTGGTGAAGCAATGTTGGTGATCCAATGATGAGATCTGGTGAGCCATGCTGGTCTTCCCATTCTTTCGTAGAGAATCCCTACTTCTACAAAGCCATGTGTCCATCTCTTCCTCACCGGGTTCCATAAAAGGTTTGTTGGTGGGACCATAGACTTCCCGAACTCAGATAAGCTTGGTCCTTCCGACTACTCGGCAGTAAAATTTCTCGTCAACAACCAGAGTTCTCTTTTGAACCGCATAACTAACCCTCCTCATTGGGGAATTGGTATAAAGCGAATATGAACCATCATGAATGTTCCAAGGATGTTGCAAGATCTTGATCCTACCAGTAACAAAGCATCTAATCAATTCCTCCGCAAGACTATCAGTGAGAAGTGGTACAAGATTCCGCTTATTATTCCGAGGTCATTGGGTTCTCGGGTAAATTCTGATGGCTCGTAATGTACTAAGGTGATCCTCAGGCATTTCTCACTTCACCAAGTATACTGCTTGGAAATTTGTATGGGATGATGATGAGATTTTTATAGTGGTAAGAAAAGTTTGTTGCTCAGACTTTTTGAGATTTTGATTATGGACTTAATTCTAAATTAACTAGCATATATGTGTAGGATAATGGCAATGTTCGAGAGATTATGGGACTCATAACTCTACCAATTTTCATATTCATGTAGTTCAACTATTAATTCTAGACAATTATAACTCATACAATAAGAAAATATCGACTCTAATTCTTTGCCAAGGTAGATTTTTGAAACATTAGATGTGAATTATAAACATGGTGCATCAAAAGTACCTAAGACCTACCATACGTCATCATATAAGATCACAAGTAATTAAGATTGCAATGTGAACCTGAGAGAAGATAAAATAAGATTGCAATGTGATTCTATAATTGGGAAGAGTTTGAGACAAATCAGGGAAACACGTGAGATAAAAATGGAAAAAGGAAGTTACGATTTTTGTTAAACATGGAAGCTCTTGGGAAAACAAGGGAGAATATATTCTCTACTCGGAGCTGGTAGTAAAGTTAAGAGAATTTGGGAAGTTTTCAAGCACCTCAGTTGACGCGTAAAGAAGTTTAAAGCAAGAAACATGTCGTAACTTGGAAGAAAAGAAAGAGAGGATATCTAAGGATTTTGGGGAGTTATTTAGGGTTATGTTGGCTATAAAAAGGCTTGTACAAGTCCCAGGAGGAAGAATCGAGAGTGTTGGGGACCTAACAGATGTTGGAAGAAGAAGAAATCAGAGTTGCTGGAACTAACTTTGCTGTTGCAATGAAGAAAAAAACTGAAGAACATTGGACCTTAGAATCAGTCGCGAACTGCAGAGAAGAGTCGCAGAATCCGTTGCTTTAGGTAGTCCTTGCTAAAGACCTATAGCGACTGATATTAATCTTTCCCAACTGTTTCTTCGGAACAGTTGATTATGCAACGCTTATAAACGTTGCAGAATGGTTTTTCGTTCTTTTTGATTCTTTTCACCTTTGTAAACACTTTTTGAGCAATAAAAGAAAAAAAATTGAGCGTGTTTTCACCATGAGGAGCTAAACTCCAACACCTGGATGACCGAGGAAGCCACATTTCATGCGTGTGGTAATTATATTTAATTCTTTTATGACTTTTTGTATTAATTATTAATCGTCTTATGATTTTTATTGAATGGTTGTGATTTCAATTGATGGGTCATGCTTAGCTTAAGTGTTTTGATTATCGTGCTTTCGATTTACGGTCATTGCTTTCAAAAATCTACTTGGCAAAGAATCAGATTCAATATTTTGTTATTATTTAAGCTATAATTGTCTGGAATATATATATGAGTCGCATGAATGAGTTTTATGGTGAAATCCCGAGTCTCAGTCTCTCGTAATACTGTTATAAGTCTAAAATCGAATCTTTAAATATAAGTCTGAGAATCAAATCCTTTTTTGTCATATCAAGAGACGAGGAATATAATGACACCACCATATAGTGAATACACAATTCATATAGGTGCAATCTTACAAAAACTTGGAACAGTGAAACTATAACATAAAATTCATTTGTCTCTCTGGAAAATCAAATTATCTAAAGAGATAACATGCATAATAATTGGGTTCTGTAATTGTAGATAGAAAAAAAAAATATACAAGAAATTAAAATCTTATGGCACATTAAGCTCAAAATGGATTAAACTTCTTCCACTCCATCTTATGTTGTCCACTACAAATTTCTATCATTCATGGTTCCACATATCTATTACTACACTATGTTCATGCATCCTTATTTGTAGTGTAAATACTTCAAATTAAAAATGTTTAACCATCCAAGATTCTCCTGTAGTAGTCTTTGTATAGCGGCTTAATTCTGATAGTAATCAAAACTAGACTAGGTTCCGGGGTTTTTCTGCATTTGCGGTTTCCTCGTTAACAAATCTTGTTGTGTCTTTACTTTCACTTTCCGCAATTATAATTATTGTTTTAGTTATAATTGGAAGTAAATACATTATGCGTTAATCAAAATATGTGGGTTGATCCTTATAGTTAGGTTCAGTATCGGACTTGTACTATATACCATGTGTATACCTTGTTGTTGTCATATTCTTGACAGTGTTTGTCTAATATTAGATCACACAAGGTATCAGACTTATAGGTTGATATTGAAAAGATTGTGGTGTACTTGGTACCCTCGTCATTTCAGAATTTGGAAGAAATTTTTTTGTGTATCATTCGTGAATAAGACGGTGAATTACTAACTAGCATTCAAAATTCAACTCTATGGATAGCCTTGTGTTTTACTCAACCATTAGATAACAAAAAAAAAAATCTTCATATACAACCTGACAAGGTTTGCCGAAGAACCCTGTTTTAGGGCATACGTAAAACTTTCATGGCATACAAATCAATAATACCATCTAGGGTGCCCTTATAAGGGGTAACTCTTGGGTAGTTTAATTACCTATATACCCTCTAACCGTTTTAATTACTAATCTGCCCTTACACATAATATAAAAACCTAAAATCAGTTTCTATATCTTCTCTTCATCTTATCCTTTAGCCGAACCTTCATCACCCTCACGAGATTTTTTTTTCATCGTCGTGATTAATCGTCGATTCGCCAAAATTTGATCGACAATTAAATTAGACTATATAATGGTTCGAACAAAGGAAAAGGCAACCGGGAGGCGTTCAAAATCGTCTTCAAATCCCTCAATTGAACAAGAAGAACCCATTGAAGAAGAAGAGCCAACTGATTCTGAAATTGAACCACCAAATCAACCAATCGAAGCACCAACTCCTCAAATGAGGATAAGAAAGTAAGTTCTACAAACCCAATCTCTTATTTGTGATTTTTAAACGATTCAATAGAGTAAATTCCAAATTTCTTAGGGTTTTAGACGGTTACAGAATAGGGTTCGGCGCATAATTTTGTTATTTTTCGTGCCGAACTGTTCTTCAAAATTGTAGCCTGAAAGTGTATAAGAACAGTTCGGCGTGAAATAGTTTACTTATTATACGCCGAACCTAAACCCACTTAGGAGTAATATTGTGGGTTCGGCTAGTTCGATAGTATTGCATATGTGCCGAACCCTGTTCTGGTAGTTTGCAGCGTAGGTGTAGGTTCGACTTGTATTCTATTAAGTTAAAAATCCGAACCATGTATTGCCAAAAAGTTCGGCTCTTACGAATTTCACAATATGAGCCGAACCTTTAACAAATTTTCTTCCAGAAGTTCCAGTGTATGGTTCGGCTACTTATAACAATTTTAAACTAGCCGAACTATGGTCTTCAAAGTAGGTTCGGCTCCTAATCATAACACTTTCAGCTAGTCGAACTGTTCATCCAGACTCGCCGAACCTTAGTGAAAAAACACGAACTTTTGATGATTTTAAGCTACAAAAGCGAGATTGTTTAAGATAGAAGTGTATCTGTGTATTAGAATCATTGGGTTCCTCATATATGTATTCATCATCTGGATTTGGCTCATAAAAATCATCACCTTGAGTTTGTGCTTGAGTTTGAGTTTGAGTTTGTGTAAAATCATTCTCATAATCTAAGAAATATGCCAATTCCGGATCATTGTTGTAATTGATGTGTATTTTCCTAGGTTTTTTTGGTGAAAATTGACCCTCCTCATCCATTGAATCAAAATACAAGCTTTTTTCTCACTTTCCCCTTCTCCCTAAAAAAAAAAAACCAAACTTTTTTTTTCCTCAGAAATTTTCATCTACTCAAACATATATAACTAAATTATCTTAATCACTAATCATTAATCACTAATCAGGATTATTATAACTAATCATTAGTTAACACTAATCCTAAAAGGGCAGATTTGCCATTACTAAAAATATTTGGTTAAGGGGTTATTGATTTTGATATTTACACTAATCCTTAACAGGGTTCTTGCCGAAGTAGGATTGGGAACAGATTAGTTTAAAATCTACCGATCTCGTTTAAGCCCATATTGACCGAGATCTAAAAGTGAAAATCTTGACCATCATCAATTGTTGGCCCAATTAATCTTCGATAAACAATTTTCTAAGGAACTTAAAAATACTCACCACTTATAGGAAACTTCGAAAATACCCATAATAAATAAGCTGGAAATGAACTAGTTAGGAAGCTATGAAACATCACCGATACTTTAACGTGTTTAGGAACAATATATACAAATAACAACCTAATCTCGCAGTAGGGAATGACATTAGACATGAAAAAATCGAGTTATAATTGAATCATTTTATTAATCAAATGCATTACGGTATTATTTTATTTCTTATGCAACTTATATATGAAGTACATCCAACGCACAAATTATTTCGGTATTGTCACTCAAACTCTTATTCTTAAATTAGTTTGTCGGTGGATACCAATCTGTGACGTACTGCCATTGTCCTAGACCACGATTGAATCGATAAATTCCATCTCGACGAGGTGCCCACCAACAATCATTCTCGCAAGCATGATCGACTCTCTCGTTATAAACCTGCACGGTTTTATCAACCGAAATTCCCTCTTTCGTATTCCATTGAATATTACACCAATAGTAAACTTTCCCGATCAACTTCGGCTTGAATGACCATTCATAAGAGACATTATCAACAATACGAGTTAACATTTTTTTCCCACCATTGTGCCAACATTGTAACCACACATTTAAGCCATTGTTTATTTGGTTGGTAATTTTCACGTGAATTGTGGGAAACCTTGAGTTTTCTTCAGATGATAAACACTCGTGAAATAATACTGCAAACAGAAAAAAGTAAGCAAATATGTAGACACCGCTATTGTTAATTTTAAGACTAGCCATTTTTATTTCTTTGGTTGAGGATGGTTTTATCTGCATATGCATCTCCATATTTATATACAAAAAACAAAGATACATTTACTTCTTGCACGCCTTTATTGGAAAATAAAACTTGATTAGGATTTCTTCATTTAATTTATAAAATCTAGCGGGGGATTTTATTTTTATTTTTGCATTAAATTTGTGATCAAAGTTGCATTAATTTAAAACTTTAGTGAACATTCTTTCCTTTTAATGAAAATTTGTAGATAGTTTCCACCCTTAGGAATGGGTATGTGAGAGAAAATACCATGGTATGTGAAAATACGTTTGGGCGTCCATATAGACCAATTGCGGTGACCAGTTTATATATGACTGATTTATTCAAGTCTTAAAGAAAAAAGTTCATTAGTGCATGTATAAATTGCTTTAGATCTTAGGTGTTTGACTGTTATAGTATTTAGTTCTTTTATGTGGAGACTCTCTGACTTGCTGACTAGCTTCCAATCAGATTAAAATACAAACTCTTCTTGATCAAATATTTAAAAAACTATGGACCTATATACCTTTCTGTACTAAAAAGTTGAAAAAACTAGTTCTAGCTTAAAGCAATGAATTCAAGAAATTGAAACGATAACTTCAATTAAATAACATCTCGTACACATATATTCATTGGATTTTAAGTAATTAGACTAAAATACTATTTAAATACAATGGTGGGGGTCGACTGAGAATCCTATTTAATTCAGTATTCGTTCGAAAGATTTTAACGAATTTTAAGTAATTATACTGAGTTTCTAGTGAAACTGGAAGATTTTTGAAAAACATTTGAAGATATTTGAGTTAGATTTGAAAGAACTAGAAGAAATGAAAATCAATTACAGTTCGACATATCACAACCTTTTTCAACTTCTTCTAATTCATTGTTCATTTAAAGAAATTGTAATTCAATTCGAGCAAAATATAGTGAGTTTATAGTGCTATTGGAATATTTTGCCTCCAAGTCGAAGAAATTTGGCTTAGATTTGAAGGAATTAAAAGAAAAAATAAATTGAAACGTTGCACCCCAAACCACGATGTTTTCATTAGGCAATAATAATCTTCGAACACCAAATTTTATTTTGAAACCCTAAACACAAAAAATTCGATATTAACATGAGCCTTACTGACATTATGGATTCGCAGATATCTATTAAGTCCATCAAGAAACTACCCGACCCAAATCAACACTCGAGTTACTTGAATTAAGTTATACTTTCAAATGTCAACGTATTCTGATATTTACAAACACAAGAAGTTTGTGCTCTCGTTTTATGTGCTTCATCATCTTATTATATATGAGCAATATTTAGGTGATCTAGTAACCGAGTAATGCTCTCACATGTAATACTCATTTGATAGGAGAGTATCCTAATTAGGTGAAATATCTTATGTGCGTGATAAACACATTTTTGTGTTTGATTTGATCTCAATTATCTATTTTGTTAGTGCTCATTTTTGTACTTATTATGGTGTTTTATGTATTGATAGGTGTGTTTGGAGAAATAAACTCTAGTGGAAAAAATTGCTCGAAAAGTGATGTTTGCACCCCGGAGAAAATTACCAAAGGCACCCACATCTTCGATTAGTGGCACCACTTGTTGTTTCCTTTGAAAACAATTTCTTATGGGAATTTTGTGTAATAAAAGAGAATATTATGTGCAATTAGAGAGAGTATCTTTCCAAGATTTGATTAATAGAGAGTTTAAGTTGGAGAATGAATTAAACATTGTGAAGAATAAAAATAAAACTTATTCCGGAAGATATTTTTCATTAAAAAGATGAAGATTTTGGAGTTACGGAAGATATTTGAGAAAATATCAAGTGTTGTGTTTAAATAGGAGTTGGGGGAGGGCCACTGGAGGAGAGAGAGAACTTGGGGTTCGAAGTGTAGACACCGTTGGAACAATGAAAAATTATTTTGAGAGTGTTTCCAAAATGATGAGGAGCTAACCCCGTCACTAGGGCGACAAAGGAAGCCATTTTTATGACAAGTATGTGGTAATTAATTTCAATTTAATTAATTTTCTGCAATTCTTTTATGATTATTTGCACTAAGTTAAAATTGATTAAACTATATTTATTAATTAGTTGTGTTTTCTCTTGATGGTGCATGTTTAGTCTAGGGATTTTGATGCATCATGCTTGCGATTAACAATTGATGTTTTGAAAATCTAATATAGGAAATAATATAGAATCACAATTTCTTTTGTTAGAGCTATATTGTCTAGAACTGCATGATAAAAATTAATCACATAAATATTGATGAATGGTGGAATCCTTAGCCTCAGTACTCTAAATCATTTTGATATAATTTTCTTTAATTATCTTTATTTTAGTATTTAAAATTAAATCTAGAACCGAATCTCTACAAGTCTTAATGAACAACTATTTCTTACCACTGTAAAAACTATATTAATTTTTGGCGCCACCGATGCGGACTTGTCTTTAGGTTTAGAGCTTTTAGATTTATTTTTATGTTTTTATTTTTACTATTTTGTTATATTTTAAGTTTCTTTCGATATAGCATTTTACTAGAGGTTTGAATTTTGGATCGAAAAGATATAATGCCAAAGATTTTGGTGATAAAAGACTTGAAGCCAAAGCGAAAGCTAAAGGAATGGAGAAAAGACAAAGATTTCTTATCTTTAATTAGATTATTATTTTTTATTTTTTTATTTTTTTTATTAATAAACGTGGGAGGGAGTATTACAAAGGAGCAGCTGGTAACCTAGCAACAAGCTGGGCACCAATACCTTTCTGAATAACCAAACTTAACCTATGAAAAACAAAACTTCCATGATTAGAAATTCTTTTCCTGCACTCATTTGTATTGTCGACAGAGAAAAGATGCCTGTCCTGGACATGCCGGTAAAAGGAGTCTTTAGCATAACCCTTGTCATTAACGCCATCACTACATTCATCATATCCTTTGAACGGACAATGGTAGAAACCATCGTGATATGTATCATCCATACAGGAGAATTGGGACAAAAAGGGTAGCCCTATTCCATAGGATTGGGAAACTGCATTGTCCTGAGATAACGCATGTGAGGGTTCTGATGATGACGAAGATTGGGATTTGAATGTTGCAGATGATCTGGCATTGGATCTGGTTTTTCGCATGATTTTTTCAAAAATCACGAAGAAAAAAACCCCCTAGGCTTACCAGAACAGAAGTAATGGCAGCGAAGAAGGTATCCAGAGAAAGGTAATCGCCTAAAACAAAAGGATAAAGAGAGGGAGGAAAGGAATCTATGAATAAATCACAGAAAAATTAACGAAGAATGATCCCGGCTTTTAGTCGCCGGAAAAATCCCCAGAGCAACCTCTCAACCTCATAAAGAATTTGTTATAATATTTACTAAAAGAAACGAAAAGAGTTTTTACAAGAAACTGGATAGTATCCTTGCAACAAGTTGCGCTCCAACACCTTTTTGGATAGCTAAACCTACTCTAATAAAAAGGAAATTGCGAGCCTTAATATTAACATCATGCCTAGCTATGAAATTTTTCAATCTTAACAAAAACTCTATAGTTTCATTTCCAAGCTCACCCAAGGTAGTAAACGCCAAAGTACCAAAACTATACCCATTGGCTCTACATACACCAAGGTATTTGTTCCTTTTACGCTGAACAGTTTTAATCAAGGCATGACCCGGTGTAGAAGCTTTTACACCACCACCTGTAAAAGGAGAAACCCCTGTCACATCCAAACAAGTATCGCGACCTTCCTCCCAACTGTAGACAAGAGTGTCTGCAGTTCTAGAATCACAACTATCCCGAGACAAGAAACCCGCTTCAACTTTTATCTGAACACCTGCCCTACAACAAATATCCGCAAAGGTGTCACGGAAAAGATCATGCCAAAACTTGAGACCAATTTCATTAGCGCAATGTAACGCGTGGTCACCATACACATCCATATCCCTGTTACAACACAAACACATACTATTTTATGCAAATAGAGGAATGCCAAGTCTATAACTAAGAACAACACAAAACTGACATGGGCCTAAACTATCCCAGCCTACCAACATGAATAGCTAGTAAGTAATCTTGCAGATGCTTAGATTTATTGCATTTTCAAAGCACCGAGTCACGTCAGGACATATTGAAAAGGGAAGGCATATTTTTCGTCACACCTGCAAAATATTGAACTGCTAGTGAATGCATAGGATGTGGGGCAGTTAGGAGGTTGCTAAGATGTGAAGAATCAATACCACACACATGAATAAAATGATCAAAAGCCTGTCGATAAGTTAGATTTTTAGATTTTTTAGATTTTATTTCTTTTTATTTATAGAAACTGTAATTAAGGTTTTATTGTTGTAATCTTTTATTTTTGGACGCTTTTTGAACTTTATTTTTGGACATTGGACTTTATTTTATTTTTAAACCCTACGGAAGAGTAGTGAAATATTAACTGCACATGGAAGGACGACAGTTACGATACTTTCTCGGCCCCTCAGGTTCGTACACTGACATAGGAATCGGTGGCCCATGTTGACTTCAATTGTTATCCCCCATCTGGAACGGGAGATAAGTCTTTCTAAACACCCGCGAATCTCCTATGAGCGGGTTTACTGGACGCCTTCGTAATGCATATATGTTAAGGTCTGAAAACGGTTTTATTTTCTAGTAAAGGCAATGCCTGGTAAATACAAGATAAGGACTCAGATTTCATCATCGTTTCGTTCTTTCCCGCCTTAATTAGGAACACGTAACCTATGCGAACCTAAGCCTTAAGATTTTGACTAGAACAAAACTGATAAGGTAACGAGCTTATATGAAAGTTTTACAAAAGGATTTTAAGTATTGGTTACTTTGTTAGACTAACTCGAGGTTCATGGTGATTACTGTAAGTTGAACAATCCACCTTGAAACCCTAGGAAACGTTTTCCAAAGAGGTGGGGGTATCAAAGCTCCTCTCTTGCTTCTATTCGACTTACTTTAATTCAGATCGTCCCAAGAGGTTCGCTGAAATCGTAAGTATCCTTTTGGAAGATTAGAAGCTGGTCTAGAAACAATCTAAGTGGAGCCATCATGCTTGTTGTTTGATATAAATTCATAGGCTTGTTTGGTGGAGTCAGCCTTGTTTGTGCTTGCTTAGAACTTCCTTTCCATTTAGGATTTTTTTTTCTTTATTTTTTTGATTCTTTTGTGTATGCCCGAGGTCATTAGAGAGCGGGCTTAGAAAAGATACACTCTAGGTCGATTGATTAGTGAAGAACCTAGTAGTTCTTTTTGTGAGAACAGGGATCCCGAAGACTCTTCTTTTAAGAGCCTTGTTTTCGAAAATCTCAGTTTTGAGAACTTGACACTTAGCGAGGAAAGTACTCTTAGTCCTTTGATAGTGCCAAAAATGGTAACCTTAAAAGCTTTGCTAAATCCTACTAGGACTTGTTGACCTCATGTATCAAGTTAGCTGACACTGAAGCAAACTATGAACTGAAACCTGGGACCATACAAATTGTAGAACCCCGTAATTTTCTTAATATGATTTTCGCACCTAAAACCTTATATGTATTACTTAATCGTATTTTTAATCTAATTTTTTTTTTTTAATGAATAAATATGTAGTTATGGGTATCCTTAGGGTTGTCAAATAATAAAATAATAAATGTACTATGTTCTTAATATCACCTGAAAATATAAATCATTTTCCATTTTGAGTTATTAATTAATTAGCATTTAACTAATTATGAAAACAATTGGTGCATTCATTGGTAGTAACATGTAATTAATTTTAGACATTTTTTTTTGGTCAATCAATTATTCATATCAAAATCGTGATTACTTGATCGCTTACAAGAATAACAAAAATATCAAAATACAAGATAATCAAAACCCTAATACAAATAAAGATATCAATTACAAGTAAGTCGCGAAGAAAAAGAGCCATAAACCGCAACGATATCTAATTTATGTATATGTAATAGGGAAGAATGATGGTATAATCCGGAATCGATTCCGACCATTTAATTTGATTTTATTCTTCTTTAATAAGAGATGCAACTAAAAGAAAGGATCTTGTAGACCCAAACATACCTGGACGCCCTAAATCCCTTTGATTGAATGTGGATCCAAATAAATGTCGTGTTAAAACATCGATGTTTTTGAATCGAGAATAGCAAGCCACGAACCAGTGATCAAGGTTTGAATAAATCGCCCTCAAAGCGAAGAGAAAATCGCCCCAAATTGCGAAGAAAATTCGCTCCAAATAGCGAAGAAATATGTCGAAAAACATAAAATACTAATAGAAAAATTAGTTTTATTCAAAATCTACCTACTAAAACTTAAAAAGAGAAGAACTCTTGCTCAGATCTGGTCCAAAAAGGACCAAATCTGAGCAAGATGTTAATGGAGGTTAGGCTTTTTTTTTTTCCCTTAGGGAGAAGGGGAAAGGAGAGGAAAGAGAAGAGTAGACATTTTTATTAATGTTAGTAAAGAGATTATTATTTGTAGCTCGTTAATTTTAGCATGAATTTTAAATACATAAGAAAATTGAAAATTGAAGATTTGATATATTTTGGCAATTTAATGATTTGACTCTTGTGGAAAATATTTGTGTATATCTCTTACATTAATTAATAGGCAAGTAAATTATATATATATATATATATATATGTATGTATTTAAGTTTATAAAGATAAATTAAGAAATTGATTGATCAGTACTAATTGCATGCACATGATAATGCAAAATTAGAGGAATTTTCCTTAATTACGTGTCTATTCAATGCTAGCAAAATTAAAGGAATTTTATTTAATACATAAATTTGAAATTGTGTTTAGATGTATAAAAGGTATTTTTGGATAAAAATAGAAACATCATTAATAACAATTTAAGGAATTTCTTTGTGTTAGGACGTATACAATTATTTTACATAAATGTGCATATTAAACAAGATTCTTTTTTTTCTTTTAGTAAGTTTGAATTAATAAATAGCAAGCATGGGTTGTCACTTTATTATAGTTAATAAAATTTAAATAAGGGAATAAAATTAAAATCAATGAGTTTTATTTGCATGCGGTTGGTTTAACTAAAAATGTTTCTTAATAAGATAAAATAAATGTTGACATGATGGGTTATATTTTTTTATATTTTTTAATGAAACGTTATTTATAACAAAAGAGAAAAACAAAACAAAAGCTATCCATCACTTTCTTTCTTTCTCTCTCTGATTTTTCATTTCAAAAACCAAACTCTTTTACCTATCACTTTCAATACCTTCTTCTCATAGTTTTATTTATACAAGAAAACAAAAATAAAAGCATCAGATTTATGATTCTTGGAAAAAGTTGTTTGTACTTGCAACAAGATTTGTGGATTGCTATTTGAGGTAGGAGTTTCTACTTAATATCAAAATCAAAACCTATTTTAGCATTACAAATCGCACTGATTTATTTATTTTATTCTAATAATCATGATTTTTGTTTCGAAGTTATTATGTTGTTTTTGTATGAATTGATTTATTTATGAAATTTCATATATTGATTACCAGTCATTATTGATTTATTTACTATTCTAAAATTTTCTTTAAACATTTGGTTTAGGTAGTATTATTTTTCTCTATTATTATATAATTATATTAATGCATAATAATTGAGTTTCGGTTTGTGAAAGTGAATTTATTGCATTAGACTATTAGTGCTGAAAATGAATTTGGTGTTTGTACGTGGATAAATTGTACTGATTAGAATTGGAATATACGATCTCTGCTGCTGAAATGTCAGGCCTTTATGGCATCCCACCACTGGTGGCTATCTTGGGGAGACTGTTCGGGGAACATTAATGGTTTGTTTACCGGAATAACTCTGACAACTAGAAATGGTTTGTTTAACGGAATAACTCTGACAACTAGATTAAGAATCATTTGAAGAAAGAAAAAGAAGACTTTTCGGGGAATAGTAGTGGTTTGTTTACCGGAATAACTATGACAACTAGATTAATAATCTAGATTTTAAGGTTGAAGATTTGAGTAAGAAAGTGTTAAATATTTATGGTTAAAATGGTGTAATTATTATTGCAAATTTTTATGCATGGATTTTAATTATAGTATCGGTTGCATGTATTTGATTTTCGATGCACTCTATTATTTTTGGAAACTTCCTACTGGGCTGTGGTTTGCTCACCCCTTTTTCGTCCCTTTCCACAGAGAATGAAGAAAGACTGGCCGTAAAAGAAATTATTATTTATCACGGGGATTTGGGTATTGCTTTTGGATTTTATCGAGGTGTTAGTTCTATTTTAATATGATACTTTTGATTATGTAATTATTATTTAACAGTATTATAATTTTGAAAGTAATAATACATTTCATTTAGCAAAATTTTATTGAAGCTTGAATTTCTGATTTTATTTATTGAAATCTTTATTAAATTTGGTCCTTCCCGAGTTGTAGACCGTAAATTTGGGCTTGCTAGGTGGACCGGACCGGACCCAAAAAGGTCGATCCGTGTCCGCTGGAAACCCGAAAATCCGGGCTGTGAGTCTGTGACACAGATGCTCCCAGTCTTTTTAGGGAAAGAAAATGAAAATCCCTATTTTCATGTTAAGGAATTCGAGGAAATTTGTGGTACTCTAAGAATTAAAAACCTAGACGAGAGATAAAGCCAAGTCTTGGCTATATAGTTTGCCTTCTGAGTCAATTGAAACATATAGACAACTTACATCTACCTTTTTACAGAAGTTTTTCCCTAGGCAAAAAACACCGTCTATTAGGACGCAGATCTGTACCTTTGCTCAACAAGAGGAAGAATCTTTATATATGTATTTGGAAAGGTTCAATAACTTATTAGCCCAATGTCCTCATCATGGTTTAGAGAAGGTTAGGCTAGTTCAGATCCTCTATGAGGGTTTAAAATATTCGAAAACAACCATGTTTGTGTCTCTGTGCACGGGTGGGTTTGAAAATAAAAATGTTGATCAGTTGAATGAAATCTCCGAAAAAACCCAGCAATGGGAAAGTAGTTATGAGCCCCAGAAAACAATTCTTCTAAGTAGAGAAAACGTTAATATGGTAGTAGGAAACTGTGAATCTGATGCCAAAATAGCGACTATAGCAAAAATGTTAGAAGTTTTAGAATTGAGTCAAACTAGTGGTGAAGAGACCCTTTTTGGGAAAGGACAAACTTTTGTAGAGCAAGCCGATGCTCTTCATAATAACACTAGATTCGATAATTCTCAGAAGTTTGACCCATATTCGGAAAACTCTAACCCTGGTTGGAGAAACCATCAGAACCTTTCATGGTCTAATGGCAAGAGTCATAGTCAGTTTAGTAACTCTAATGCTCCCCTAGGTTTTTGCTATACTAAGAATACTTCAGGGACATCATAGTTTCAAAATCCTCTAGATAAGAAGATTACAAGTTTAGAAAAGTCTCTTGCATCGTTTATTCAGAATACTGCAATATTTCAGCAATCAGTTGCACAAGGTTTAGAATAAAATAAAAAGATGACCCATGCTAACTATCAGACTATTTCTGAGTTAAAAACCCATGTTAGTCAGATAAATGAGTTTTTAAGAGAAAAAAAATGAAAGGTCCCTAATCAACCAATACCCAATCTTAGATGAGTCCATGAAATATCTTTTGAGAAAACTTCATACCATGTGAATTAGATAAAAACTCTTAGGAGCGGTAAAACGGTAGACAATAAGGTACCCATGCTTAATAGTGAACAAATTGTAGATCCACCTTCTAGTTCCCAAGAGGATCTACTAGATGAAGAGACTGACAAAGATTCTAGTGATGCCAATGCGGTTCCTGATAGGTCTCATTTTATGCCTAGAGCCTCATATCCACAGTTGTTAGCTTCAACAAAGAGAGAGTCGACTTTCAACAAAATAATGGAAACATTTATAAGCAGGTGAACATTAACACCGAGTTATTAGAAACAATTAGGCAAATGCCTGCTTATGCCAAGTTCCTTAAGGATATTTGTACACGAAAGCGTAAGCTTAATGTCAATAAGAAATCCTTTTAGCTGGTCAAGTAAGTTCAATCCTTTTGAACCAAACATCCCCTAAGTATAATGACCCTGGATTGCCCACTATATATTTTGTGATCGGTAATCATTCAGTTGATAAGGCATTACTTGACTTAGGTGTTAGTGTTAACTTAATCCCGTATCATGTATACAACCAGCTAGGTCTTGGTAAGTTTAAACCAACTAAAATAACCCTACAGTTAGCTGATAGGTATGTCAAAGTACCTTGTGGTGTCATAGAGGATGTTCTGATTGAGGTTGGTAAGTTTATTTATCCAGTGGGTTTCGTTATTCTAGACTAGATAATCAGTCTGTTTAGGACCCCAGTGCTCAAATACCGGTGATTTTAGGTCGCCCATTCTTAGCCACGCCCAATGATGTCATCAACTGTAGGACCGGACTTATGAACATATCACTTTGGTAATATGACCACTGAACTAAATGTATTTAATGTTACTAGACAACCTTCCGATGATTTAGAGGAAGTAAATATGATTAGCACTTTAATTCAAGATCTAGTTCAAGATAATTAGGAAGATATTTTATTTGGTGATTATTTGGATGAATTTGATGACAATTCTCTTAACTCAGATAAGTGACCAAACTGTAGAACTAGAAGAAGATATTGAGTATTATAAATACTCTACGGACCATGAAATTCAAGCAATAGTGTTAGGTATTTCTGAGAGTAATAATGACCATAAGTTTGGGGGTAGAGAACTAGAAGAATCTCTTGAGTATTTTAAAGACTTTGAGGATCCAGAAATTCAAGCAATAGTGATAGGTCTTATGGAGAGTACTGATTACCCTAAGTTTGGGGATAATGATGAATCTAGTGATTGTCAATTATCCCCATTAGAAGTACCTAACTAGGGACTCGAGCCTAGTGCATCCGAGGTATTACTTGAGTCTATTCAGACTCCGCAACCCGATCCTCCTGATACTGTCCAGGAGGAAATTCAGCTATTAGAGATCCATTGTTCGGATGAATCTGTTTATCGAGACACTCATATGAAGCCCAAATGGGTGCCACAGATAAACCCAGTTGTCTTGAGATAAACTTTAGATCAGGTTGTGCTCAATCTGTTCATTTTTCTGATACGATGCAGTTATCTCATAATTGTGGCAGTTTTATTTGGTTTTGATGACCCATAGTTGTTTCGACTATTGATAATATGATTTGAGAGGTAGTTAGCCATTTTGTGGTATTTAATGTCTGGATGAAAACTTTAAACTTAACACTTATTATGAGGTAACACATGTTCATGCGACACGAAAATATCTTTCCTTATTTCCTTTTCTTCAAGTGGTTAACAGTTTTTCCTTGTTCATGCTTTAAATTTTATCTTTAGAACATTAAGGACAATGTTAGATTAAAGCATAGAAAAACTTCAGATCCTAGAAATTTGTGCCAATTAAGGATAACACTAACCAATCTAAGTGGATGGAAGCATCTTGGTTGTAGGAGTTGAGGAACCCAAAAAATAAAGTCTATTCATTAAAGCACAGAGCTCGGGTGTTAGAAATAACATGGTAGTTTCGGCATATATCATTGAGTCGTCTTATTGCTTTCTGTTTTTATTTTTGCCAACTTAAAATATTTCTCTAAATGATTTGGTGGGGCACCAGTGATGAGTGCCAAATATTACATATTTGTACACTTTTTTATTGCAATTAACTTATCTTTTGCACTTTAAAATCATATATTATCCCGAATTCTATATTTTCATTGTTTTCAAGAATAAATACTTTTACTAATTAACTTTGTGTTTTTAGGTACTAAATAAAGCTTGGATGCCTGGAGAAGCAAAAGGAGCAGGAATTGGTGGTTATTGACAGGCAAAGAGAGGAAACTAGGTGACCTGACGGGAGGTAATGGCGAATGTAGAAGGAGTGTCAAGAGAAGAAAAGTGCGCAATCCGCTTGCAACCTTACCCGCAAGCCGCTTTCACCTATGCGTTTCTCATCTACATGTTTAGGCCCAACTCAAAACACCTAGAACCGAACAGTGGACTCGGAATAAGTAACAAAGCCTCAACCCATTTTCAGCTCCGAAACATCAAGCCTGATGCCCCTGCCTAACACCCAGCAATACGTCCACTCGGTACATCAACATCAGATGCAATCGCTTTACACCTTAGCACCCTTTATCCCTTCACCTAATCGAGCAGAAACAACATCTTCTTCATTTATTCTTTCTCTCTACAGAACCAGCACCTTCATCTCCCGATTAATCACCTCCGCCCCCACCTCTCTGAGAACAACAACCATAATTAACATCAACTATACCTCTAATTTCTATCTCTCTCAACCTTATCTTCTTTCTTATCAAAAACAGTAACCCTAGAAGCTATAATTGAGAGAGATAAAGTTAAGGTTATCTTCAAACAGCTGGACTAGTAGGCTTGCAGAGATAAATTGAAGAAGGGGAACTGTCAGAGAAGCAATTATGGTGAGTGGGCCTCTATCAATTATTGAATTGAAGTTGAGTTTAGAGATTTTTGTGTGTAAATAGAGAAGAAGTTGTGATGTAAAACTCATGCCCGGATTAGCCGGTACACCAAGCAGTAGTTTAGGTTTGATTTCATTATCTTCATGATGTTCTGAATTCATAGTTAGGGTTTAAATGAAATCATTAATCTATTGCTAAGTTTAATTCAAGTTTTGATATTGTTATTGTTGTGCAATAATGTTTTGGATAAATATAATCTGAGAACTTCAGCATTTTGCTCTCACAGTGTATGCCATGTATCCATTATAGTTAGAACAACACTATGTTGATTGTTCTACAACTTATGTTCAACTGATTATTGTTCGATCCTTTGACTAGTTGTGCTTTAACTAGACAGTTAGTACTTCGGAGGGACACCTTAGTTGCTATTAGAATATCCGTATCAGGATTGTTTAATTATCTAAGTGATTGATCTGCGGTTAGTTGTTTTGTGAGAGGGCAGCTAATACTAGGATTAGGTAATTATCTTAGTGACACTAAACCATCCTCCTGAAACTACCCTGGATAAACAACAGACTTGTATCTTGACTGGTGTTCATTATAAGGGACAAGAGTAGTATTGAAACTGGATTTACTTAGTGTAGGTTAAGCGGTGGATTCGACTTCCCTAGCACCCTATTTATCTTCTTGTTTAGAGCACTATTTGCTTTCATCTTTGTTTATTACATTCTTAACATCATCTTTACCAACATCTAGCCGTATCGGCAACAAAACTCCCTTTTGTTTACTCTTTGTTCTAAGTCAGTTGTAGTAAGACAATAGCTTCAACTCTACACCCACCAAGTCCCTTTGGATCGACCTGTGCTTGACCTGTGTTGCATATCGACACTGTGCACTTGCAGTTATCATTGTAGGTACTGTTTCTAAGCCTACCAAGTTTTTGGCGCCGCTGCCGGGGACTCGGTAGCGGTGTAGTTGCTTCTTTTGTTAACTTTACTGGTTTTTAATATAACCCTGTATATATGTGTTTAGATTTTTTTGTTTTCATGTTGTTAGTATAGTCTGTAGCTGTGTGTCATTATAGTATAACCTAGCTGTGTGACCCATCTGTCATATAATCTGCATTCTTTTGTTAGGATCATTCTTAGTTTTAATTCATCACTTCATCTAGTTGAGTTTCTGTCAGTTCATGTCACTTGCATCTCATCCTATTATGCATCTGTAACATATCTCCAAATTTGCATCTTAGCCTTGTAGCCTTAGCTATAAATTTATAAGTATCATTGTCCTATATATATATTTTTTTAGGTTTTATTTTTTCTGTTATAACTTTGCTGCACCCTGCAATTTTCATATGTTGTTTTATACTTTTTCTGAGTAGTGTTAAAAGTTGTGAAGCCATTGTTCCTTTTAATGTGTTCGCAGAAAATAGATACAGGTCAGAGAACCTATAGCTGTAACTTGGCTTTGTGACACTTTAGCTGTAGTTTTTCTTTTTAATTTTCAGTTTGCATCTCATAATAGCCTGCATCTGTAGATTTCCAGTTCACTTAATTTGCTTCAGTAGTTGAACATATTCTATCATAACTTAGACTTTGTAGCTTTTCATATACATCTTATTTGTAGTTTAAGCTTATTGTGTAAGTGGTTATGTTAGTTCACTAATATTCAAAATTCATATAGTTACTCTGTAACATAGTGTCTCCTGATAGTCGCACAATTTATCTGTATTTTGCATTCCATTTCAACTCATGGTTACCATCTCCCTGTAAATCTCCATTCCAGCACATCTGCATTTCATCTCTTTTTGATTTTGCTAATCGCATTCTGTCAGTCATGGACAACCAAAGTGGAATCTTCTGAAATAATTGTCAAACTGTAGATCATTCACAGTCAATTACAATCGGTCTTTGATAATTTCTTATCTGTGCTGTTATTATACAACTTCTTGTACTGATAATCTTTTTGAGCAACCAGGTGCTTGTGATACCACACTATGGATCAAGGAAAATGAGGAGAGGAAGCAGCAGAGCACGTTTGATTATCGTGCCTAAACCCGGTTTATACCGGTGGTATCATTTTCGAAACCTGTTAACTTTCATGACTATGTGAATGCTATAACATATTTTCCTGCTAAAACTAGTTTTGCTTTACATAGCCTTGTCAAAATCCCTGCAACACATTTTTGTGCATAAGCCTGTGCCGAAATTTGTTAGTTCTGCGAGCATATCTCAATCACTTAAAATCTTTGTATCTGTCTGCACATATATGTGAATCTGTTACCACTTCCATGAGCGTTGCCTCCCTGATTTGCGTATTGTTGCTTGTCTGATTTGTACGTACATATCGCTTCTATGTGCATAGTCTAGTTTCGAGTATTAGCTTTTGATTCTCGTGGAATTGTTTCCCTGAATTGTGATTTCTTGGTTGTTCTATCTGCTAAGCTATGATCATTTCTTTTCGTGACCAAGCTGATTTTCTAGCTAGTCCGCATTAATACTGCCTATCTGAAATCCCATTTCCTATTGTTGTTGACTCACCTTCCCAGGTTGATACAATGGGTGAACCTATGAATCTGCCCCGTACCCTCCAAGATTACATGTATCCTACGAGAATACGCATATCCTCATGTATTGTCCTACCCCAGACTGATGGCCCATTTGAGTTGAATGCAAGCATGATGCAAATACTTCCAATATTTCGAGGGGGTGATTCTGAAAACCTCTATCATCATGTAAGAGAGTTTGAGCAAATTTGCCGGACTATACTGCCTGACCATATGTCCGAAGACTCTCTGAAATTGCGTTTTTTTACATTTTATTTAAAGGAAAGGGCTAAAACATGGTTTTACGGTTTGAGACCACAGTCAATCACCACTTGGGAACAACTCACAAATATATTTTCAGAAAATTCTTTCCACACCATAGGACCATTGCTCTTCATTAAAGTATCACTTGTTTTGTCTAGCAAGATGGAGAGACTCTTTTTCAGTATTTTGAATGGTTTAATGATTTGTTGAGTGAATGCCTCACCATGGCTTTGAGAAGTGGAGACTGGTCGTTATCCTCTATTAGGGACTAGACTTTAATTCTCGATCTATGGTTGAATCTATGTGTAATGGTGAATTTATTGATAAAACTATGGATGATGCATGGTCATTTTTGGCTGAGATTGCAGAGAAAACCCTTCAATGGGAATCCCTTAGGGAAACTAAGACAATATCATATGCTAGGAGTGATCTTCATGAGAGGGAGTCTGATTTTGACTCTGATATAAACATGACATGTATGGATAGGAGAGTCGAATCTCTAGAGAGGGGCACACATGAAAATGCTCTTGTCCATAACTCATGCACCCAAACTGAACTCCACGTTTGTACCTTGTGTGGTAGCTTAGGCCATCTTGTTGAGACCTGCCCTGTTTTGCATGACTTTAGGCAGTCCAGAACACGTCATATTGATGTTCCCTATCAGAACCATCACTACTCGCAGACTTGCAATTCAGCATGGAAAAAACCCTGTTTCAATGATACTGATAATGAATTAAATTTTGAAAATAGTATGTTTAGTCCTACTCATGCAACTGATATTGAATATGAACCTAATCCAGAGGTAATCGAGTCGACTAGAGACACTATAGTTTTGAATAGGGAAGTGCATCTTTGTTACGATGATGATGATGATAATGATTTAATATTGGAAGAGCATGTATACTCTAAAAATGTTCTTACGAATTCCCCTGTTTCTGAGACATTAGATTCTGTTAATGCTTTTTCTGATTTTCTTATTCGTAACACTGAATTTTTGGGTGATATGGTTACTCATCTTGAGCTTGTGCAACTGACTTGTGAAAAAGAGCATGACACATATCTTGTGTCCGACTTAGAAAAGGTTGAATTGTCTGTTGACACAAATAATCTTATGCATGAAAATATAATTGATGTGTCTGATTCTCTGCCTAGGTCACAGTATGATGTCTCTTTTGATTTGCCTATGCATAAGAGTAAAGTTTTGAATGATGTTGATGATACTGAATTGAGGTTTGCTGATTTTTTCAATGACTGTGAGCATGATAGAGCACTACTTGTTTCTGACTTGGGAAAAACTATACTGCATAGTGATATTTTTGAGCCTAAAAATGAATGTAACTTAAATGCATCTGATACCCTTCCTAGAACACAGTATGTTGCTCCCTCTGATTTTCTCATGAATGACATAAAGGTTTTGGATTATGATGATTATGAACTGAGGCTTGATGATTTGTTATATGAAAATGAACATGATATTCCTGTTTCTGGCTTTAGGAGAGTCTGTGATAGTACTTATGATCTTACACATGAAAACGACTTAAATGTGCCTGCTTTCCTGCCTAAGACACAAACTGATACTCTTCCTCCTAACCTAGATTTGGTTTGTAACAAAATTATAAAACCAACTTTTCTAAGGGGACCTAATCTAGGATTGGAACTCTGTGCCTCTCAAGTCCCCTTGGACTACTTTGCAGCTAAGTATAATATCTTTAAGGAGTCACAGTTGGAATGTGTATCTCGGCCTTACCCTGAAAAAGTTCATTTTGAACTAGATCTTGTGCATGATGCACCCCTGAAATTGTTAGATTTTGTGCCCAAAAGTATATCTGTTGAAAAATATAGGTTTGGGGGTAGTTCATTTTGTCTGGCAGCCTCACTTGCATTTCTGTTCTATTATAATTGTGTGAGGCTATTAAAATTTCTGCATTCTTTCTTTTGGTGAATTCTCAACTCTTTAGATTGTTAATGTATGGTGAATTCTCCCTATATATAATCCAGTAGGTAATGTATATTTTCTATCTTGAGTCAGTTGAGTCTTCTTATATCTTGTATATAATGTGCTAATCCAATATGATCTCAGCTGAAAATGTTGGATTCTATCCTTGAATAATGAAGCTCTAATCTTGCTTTCGCCGACATTCAAGTAATCTCTTTCCTTTAATCTACTTTGCACTGTTCTCATGGTATGTGTTGTATAAATTATTATCATCTTTAGAAACATTGAGGACAATGTTAGATTTAGGTTTGGGGGAGTATTTTGCATATAGAGTTTTTAGTCTTTTGCATTTAAAATATATATATATATATATATATATTCAAAATATTTGTAAATATTTGCATAAAACCTCCAACTTGCAGAGATTTTAGAGTCACTAGCATGCTTCTAGATATGTTTACATAGAGAGTCTGACCGAAATAACTGAACTTGGAAGAACTAGAGAACACAATCGGGTTTCTTAGTTGTTAGAGAGTTAAAGTTGGATATAACCACGCCGGTGGGCGAATTAGGTGCAACAAAGATATTTGGTATTAGAGTTGTGATCACCTTTAGTGGAGACTACCCATTGTTACATCAAGCGAGGCACCAACCTTCATTTTTTGTGACTATCTAAAAAGTCCTTTTAGAGTGTGTGTCACCGTACGTAAATTACGGGTAGGAATGGTGAGTCTACCCAACTTCACACCACTTTCAGCACTATTTTGATCTCTTGAGTGCTAATTCCGTCAATCATGAGGATGACGTATAAAGATGAAAAATCCTTCTTGTAGTTTGATTTGCAGTTAACACCATTCTCTCTCTCTCGACAACATCAACAGATCCATATAAACATATCATCATCAACGAGCAGAGCAACGCCAGATTCTATGAAGAAAGTTGAAATAGTCCGAGGTTTACATGCAGCAATACAAGGAAGAGTAACAATTCATATCCAAAGTGAAGATACAGTACAAAGAGCAGAATTCGTTAGACAAGATTGAATACTTATCTTACAAGAGCAAAGAAAATCAAAGAAGATGAGAATTAGTGAAGTTTATGAAATCAAGACAATACAGGTTGTGAAAAATTAAGTGATAAAGTCCTTCATCCATGGATTTAGTAGTTTCATTAATTATTTTGTTGTTTTATTTTTAGGTTGTATTTATTGTTTCATCAAAAAAAAAAAATCTCTTTTTATTGTAGTTTATTTTTAAGTTTTGTTTAATACCATGGTAAAGAAAAAGAATTTAAGAGGAAGTTTCAAGCAACAAGGAAATCAAAGAGAAGAATCAGAAATTGTCAAGGTTCTACGAAGTTCAAAAGTTTATCATCAACAGTTGAAGACTGAAGACGAAGACGTTTCTATGGATGCTGTGAGAGTGGTGTTGATTGCCGATCAGATGTGAGGTAAGTGAGTACTCCCATCCTTGCTAATGATTGACTTCATTTCTTAGAGATCATCAGAAAAAGATTCTTATTCCCACAATTTTGTGGAGTCTCCAGAAATTATTTTGAAAGGTTCTCCTTCCCACCATTCAACGTATGCAGGATTTCACTCTTTATTCCTTCCTGCACATATGAGAGACTAGAAAAGCGGTTGAGTGCAATTATCATAAAACCCTATTGGTGAGGCAGAAGTCGAGGCTTACGATCACTCTCGAACCCGAATTCTTTCATATGTTGTGGTTATTTCTCGCTCAACTCTTAAGGATGAGAATGCGTTCTTTGGTATTTCTAACTTCTTATTACTAGAATGCAGAAACTCTATGTCCTCATAGCTCCTTGGATGCTTGGGAATCTGATACTCTCTGAAGTTGGAGAAGGTTTTGTGGGTAAACCTCTGGTAAACCCTTACGAGACTAAAACTCGTCCACTAGGGACACCTAGGGGTTTAAAGGCTTAGTGCATTCGCTAAATGCATTCGAGAGACCAGCGATAGTGGTGTAGTTAGGATTTCTTAATTTCTGTTTCACTTGAGGACAAGTAAAATTCAGGTTTGGGGGTATTTGATGAGTGCCAAATATTGCATATTTGTACACCTTTTTATTGGCAATTAACTCATCTTTTGCGCTTTAAAATCATATATTATCCCAAATTCTGTATTTTCATTGCTTTCAAGAATAAATACTTTTACTAATTAACTTTGTGTTTTTCGGGACTAAATAAAGCTTGGATGCCTGGAGAAGCAAAAGGAGCAGTAATTGTTGGTTATTGACAGGCAAAGAGGGGAAACTAGGTGACCTGACGGGAGGCAATGGCGAATGTAGAAGGAGTGTCAAGAGAAGAAAAGTGCGCAATCCGCTTGCAACCTTACCCACAATCCGCTTGCAACCTTAACCGCAAGACGCTTGCACCTATGCGTTTCTCATATACATGTTTAGGCCCAACTCAAAACACCTAGAACCGAACAGTGGGCTCGGAAGAAGTAACAAAGCCTCAACCCGTTTTCAGCTCCGAAACATCAAGCCGGATGCCCCTGCCTTACACCCAGCAATACGTCCACTCGGTACATCAACATCAGATGCAATCGCTTTACACCTTAGCACCCTTTATCCCTTCACCTAATCGAGCAGAAACAACATCTTCTTCATTTCTTCTTTCTCTCTACAGAACCAGCACCTTCATCTCCCGATTAATTACCTCCGCTCCCACCTCTCTGAGAACAACAACCATAATTAACATCAACTATACCTCTAATTTCTATCCCTCTCAACCTTATCTTCTTTCTTATCAAAAACAGTAACCCTAGAAGTTAGAATTGAGAGAGATAAGTTAGGGTTATCTTCAAACAGCTGGACTAGTAGGATTGCGGAGATAAATTGAAGAAGGGGAACTGTCATGGAAGCAATTATGGTGAGTGGGTCTCTATCAATTATTGAATTGAAGTCGAGTTGAGAGATTTTTGTGTATAAATAGAGAAGAAGTTGTGATGTAAAACTCATGCCCGGATTAGCCGGTGCACCAAGCAGTAGTTTAGGTTTGATTTCATTATCTTCATGATGTTCTGAGTTCATAGTTAGGGTTTAGATGAAACTATTAATCTATCGCTAAGTTTAATTCAAGTTTTGATATTGTTATTGTTGTGCTATAATGTTTTTGATAAATATAATCTGAGCACTTCAGCATTTTGCTCTCACAGTATATGCCATGTATCCATTGTAGTTAGAACAACACTATGTTGATTGTGTTGCAACTCATGTTTAACTGATTATTGTTCGATCCTTTGACTAGTTGTGCTTTAACTAGACAGTTAGTACTTCGGAGGGACACCTTAGTTGCGATTAGAATATCCGTATCAGGATTGTTTAATTATCTAAGTGATTGATATGTGTTTAGTTGTTTTGTGAGAGGGCAGCTAATACTAGGATTAGGTAATTATCTTAGTGACACTAAACCATCCTCCTGAAACTACCCTGGATAAACAACAGACTTGTATCTTGACTGGTGTCCATTATACGGGACAAGAGTAGTATTGAAACTGGATTGACTTAGTGTAGGTTAAGTGGTGGATTCAACTTCCCTAGCACCTTATTTATCTGCTTATTTAGAGTACTCTTTGCTTTCATCTTTGTTTATTACATTCTTAGCATCATCTTTACTAACATCTAGCCGTATCGGAAACAAACCCCCTTTTGGTTACTCTTTGTTCTAAGTCAGTTGTAGTAATACCATAGCTTCAACTCTACACCCACCAAGTCCCTGTGGATCGACCTGTGTTGCATATCGACACTGTGCACTTGTAATTATCATTGTAGGTACTGTTTCTAAGCCTACCAACCAGCATTGAATTGTTACCACCACTAGGATGAGTAGAGTGATTGATTTACTATATATATAAAAAAACCAGACCAATTAGACCAATCGGAGTATACATATACGAAAAAAGAACAAGAAAAAATAGAAGAAAAAAAACGAAGAAGAAAAAAGTTTATTCTTCAATAAAATCGACCGCTGGTTCCCTTGTATATGCCAGCCGAGTTGATCTAGAATTAGGATTATCGACCACTGGTTCCTTGTATATGCCAGTTGTGTTGATATTAGTTCAGACCAGTATCTCAATCCATTAGGATTCATAGGTTCATCCAGGCAGTGGCCTTCAGACAGATATGGGAAACACCGTTCACCTTAGTCAACATCACAAACCATCTATCTCTATATCCATCTTCTTAATCCATTCATGTGATTTGCTTGATTCCTGATATGGATGCAACTATTTGAGTAGAGCTCGGTCACTTATATATGAATTGGATTCGCATCAGGGTGCTTCCTCCTGTAGTCAATGAGAGTATGTCAACCAAGGAGATTGTTTAGTGCCGTTCCAAGGTTATGCATAGGTAGCTAAGGTTTTGTGGGTACACCTCTTGTAAACCCTTCCGAGACTATAACTCGGCCACTAGGGCCACCTAGGGGTTTAAAGGCTTATTGCACACGCTAAGTCAATCACGATGCCTGCAATGATATACGCATTTATGTGTCTGAATTGTCCTCAATTTTCAATATAATTGTTAGTGCTCTATTTTATACTTACTATGGTGTTATATGTGTGTGTAGGTATTTTTGGAAAATAAGCATTTTTGGAGAATCGGCGGCCAGAAAAGTGTTAAAAGCACCCCCAACTTTGGATAAATGCAATCCCTGAAGCATCCCATAAAATTTTATAAAAGCACTTGGAAATATGTTGGAGGTACCCGGAGAAAATTACTAAAGGCACCCGAAAAGTTGATAAATCATCCAAGAACAAAGTGGAAAGATAATTGATCTACTTAGAATTTGCAATTAATAAAGGAATGAGGTGATAAATGGGAACGTGCAAAACTTAGGCTAATTTATGATTTCATGTGCCTGTTCCTTGCCACATTGTGTCAGCTCCAATATCTTAAAGCTCAACGTTTTTTATTTATGTCCACATATTTTGGACGCGCAATTAAAGCTTAATGGGAAATCAACGGTGAATATGGAGTGAGATGTTATTTTGGGAAGAAAGTTGAGCAAGAATGACGACAATATATACTTGTTACCTTACTGGTGATTTGGATGGAGTCATTTCATTATATAACTATGACAAGTGATATTGGTGGAAAGAATTCAATACGTCATCTTTTGATTTGGGCAACAAGTGATCACGTAATGGCTATACAAGGGAAGATATTATACGAGAGTTATTAATTAGATGGAAGTTTCCATAAGTGGAATTCTTGTAGAAGATATAAAAGGGGGAGTTGGTTTATGCTCATGTTTTTCATCCTTAGTTTTTTTTTTTATATATAAACAAAGACCTTCAAAAAGGTTAATGGTCCCCCTCGACAAACGGTATGAGCCAAATTGGAGGAACAGACCAGTACATAGTAGAACTGTTCGTCTTAACCCAAAGGGCAAGTTCATGAGCCACAAAGTTACAGATATGTGGTTGAAAAGTAAATAAACAAGCTACAAGACTATAAGAGAAAAAAATGAATATCCTTAAAGATAGCATCCGTTCTAGAATCTCCATCAAACAGGCCAGCAGAAAATTTGTTGATCAGATTTTGAGCATCACTTTCTATAATGAGATGAGTAAGCTTTTGCTCCACATCTTTTTTCAAGGCCTCCTAAATCTAGCTTCAGATTCTTCAGCAGATTCTACTTCAAAGACTATCGAAGCACAAAAGGAGGAAGTGTTGGAGAAGTCCCTCATCACATAGCCTGCACCATTATTTCCAGAAATTTCATCATAAGATCCATCAGTGTTGCATTTTATCCAACCAGTTGGCGGGGGCATCCATTTATCACATACTCTGACAGAGACCGTAGGAGAAACAATGGGGGTAGGTTTTCTAGTTAATAACATAGCTCTAGCTCTCATAAGGACAACAGTATGATTTTCTTTGATGTTTTGGAAAACCAAGTTATTTCCACTTTGCCATAGAGACCAAAGAATAACAACAAAGAAACATTGATCATCATCAGGGAGTTTAGATACTGGGTCAATTAACTAGAATAACATCTATTCAATAAAGGACTTATTACTAAAGATCTGAGTGTTCACACAGAAAGAAGAGAGAAACCAGACACGACTAGCAAACGAACAAATGACCAAAGCATGCAAAACCGATTCATGAGGGTCAGTACATCCAGCACAATCGACTAAATTCATAGGCATTCTAGTATGTAACACATTTCTAGCAGGTAAGGCATTTCTGGAAGCTTTCCAGGTAAAAACTTGAATTCTGTAAGGCACATTAATTTTTTAAATGTGCTTCCAAAGAGTACTATATGGGGAAATCCTGAGCCCTCGAAGTCCCAAGTAAGCATATTTAGAAGTAAATCTACCATTCTTTGAAAGATCCCAAGCCCTCCTATAAGGAGTGCAAATCTGGCTTAAGGGAATAGAGACAATCTTCTGAACAGAAACATCATCAAAATGGGTGTTTAATCTATTAACATCCTAGGATCTAGTAATAGGATTGATAAAATAAGAAACTTTAATATTTGGATCAGGAGGGACCAGAGGGTTGGGGACAGCAGAACCCAATGAAGGAATCCATGTGTCACACCAAGGGTCAATAAACTGACCATCTCCAATAATCCAGGTGATAAAAGGTTTAATTAGTTCCTTTATGGCATGAAGGCATTTCCAGGTCCAAGAACAGTTAGCAGGACACTTGGCATTTTGAAAAATCAGTTCTAGGGAAGTATCTAGCTTTAAGAGTAATAGCTAGCAGGCAGTCAGGGTTCTCAATAATCCTCCAAGCATTTCTAGCTAACATAATAAGATTATTGAGTTCAGCTTTCTTGAAGCCAAGACCTCCTTCAGACTTAGGAGAGCAAAGAATATCCCATCCCAAAAGATGAAGTTTTCTATCTTTGGGGTCAAGGGTTTCCCCCCACCAGAATTTACATAAATGGGAATCCATTTTTCTGCAAAGGTGTTTGGGGATGAGAAAGGCACCCATATGATACAGGGGGATAGCCTGACCAATATGTTTAATCAAAGTGGTTCTAGCATCTTGGGATAGAAGCTTATGAAGCCAGATGGAAATTCTAGCATCAACAGCTTGGAGAATACCCATATGGGTTTGAATTTTAGAAGCCTTAAGAGTAGAAGGAGTTCCCAAATATTTTTATCCTAAGTCCCTGTTGCTAATATCAAGGATACTAGAGAGCTTCTTCTTAAGATATTCTGGTATTTTTTTACTAAACAGAATACCAGACTTGTCAAAATTAATTTCTTGACCAGAGGCCAAGCAGTACTTTTGAAGATACTATTTGATAGTCTGGAAGTATTCAATAGTATCCTTAGAAAAGAGTAAGGAATCATCAGCAAATAGAAGGTGTGTCATAGCAGGAGCATTTTTACACACCTTTATGCCTTCAACCAAACCTTTTCTAGTAAGAACATCAATATAGGAAGACAAGGCCTCAGATCAAATAATGTAAAGATAGGGAGACAGAGGGTCTCCTTATCTTAAACCTCTTTCATGTTTGATAAGACCAGTAGGACTACCATTAAGAAGAACAGAGTAAGAGACAGTGGAGATGCACTGGTTAATAAGCTTAACCCAATTGTCAGAGAGACCCATTTTTTTCAAATTTTTTTTCAAGAAAAGACCATTCCAACTTATCATAAGCCTTAGACATGTCAAGTTTAATGGCAATAATACCAACAGCTTTAGCATGATGATTGACAGCATAAATGGCCTCATTAGCTAAAAGGATATTATCAAATATACTCCTTTTTAGAACAAAAGCACTTTGGTTTTGGGAAATAATATTATTCATAAAAGGCTTTAATCTGTTAGCTAAAGTTTTAGATAGGATCTTGTAAATAAAGTTGCATAGTCCTATAGGTCTATATTGGGAAACCAACTCAGCTAGAGGGACTTTGGGGATGAGAGCTATGTTGGTATGATTGAAAACTTTAGCTATATATCCTGTTCTAAATCAAGTTTGAGTCATATCAACAACAGCTTCCCCCACAATATCCCAGTGTTTTTGATAAAAAAGACCAGTAAAACCATCAGACCTAGGAGCCTTTTTTCCTCCCATTTGGAAAACAGCATTCTTAATTTCTTCAGCAGAGAGAGGGGAATTTAGGGAGGAGTTATCAATTTCAGAGAATTTAATAGGAAGGTCTTGAAGAATTTCATCTTGGAATTGTTGGGGGTGAGAAGAATACAGCATCTTAAAATAATCAATAAAGGATGTGCCAATACTATGTCTATCAGTTAGGATAGTACCAGCAGCATTCTTAATCCAGCTAATAGCATTTCTTTTTCTCCTGAAGAGGTTGACCCTATGGAAATATGGTGAGTTTCTGTCACCTTCCATAAGCCAAACCTCTCTGGATTTATTTTTCCAGTAGAGTTCTTCCAAATTATAGAGATATTACAATCTAGCTCTGAGTCTAGAAATGGCTCTAGAATCTGTAGGAGTAGAAGTCTGGGTTTCCACTAGCTCCTCTCTAGTGGTAGATATATTAGTCTGTATGTTTTCAAAAGAAGATTTATTTCAATCACGTAAACCTTATTTTGTACTAAGAAGTTTAGCTTTAAGCTTATAGGCAGGGGATCCCACCACATTAACAGACCATGAATTAGCTATAATGTCTCTACAAGTGGGATCTTCAATCCACATTTCCATGAAGTGGAAGGGCTTAGGCGTACAAACATCATCATAGTTAAAACAAATATGCATAGGGCAATGATCAGAGGAGTCTCTAGGAAGGTTATTCACACAAAGTTTAGGAAATAGAGTCTCAGCAGTAGGGTTAATAAGACATCTGTCAAGTCTCTCAAGAATAAGATCAGGCCCATGTTGCATATTAGACCAAGTAAATATGGGGCCTGAGAACCCAGGATCATGCAAATCAAAAGTATCACAAAAAATCCTAAGACTAAGAAAATCAGAATCATCAACTTCTATCCCACCATTCTTATCCTCAGTACTTAATAGAGCATTAAAATCACCTAAAAATAAAACTGGTTCATCTAGAGGTATTGGAGGTAATTGGCATTGATTCTCCCAAAAAGCTTGTCTAAGAGTACTATTAGGTTCTCCATATATGAAATGTAAGTGACAAATTTTGGAATGAATAATGTCAGAGGATGTGACATAGATGCCCCTCAAGCTAGAAGATAGAACATTGAGTTGAATTTCCTTTTTCCAGGCAAGAACAAGACCACCACTTCTTCCAATACTTGGAACATTAAAGGTACATGGGAATCCCATATTTCTTAGTCTTCTAGCAGCCAAATCTTTATTCATTTTAGTCTCCGACAAGAAGATAATATAAGGGTTTATGTTTCTACATCACAGGCTAAGCTCTTTATTGACAGTCTTTTTACCCAATCCTATAATATTCCAGCAAAGCACATTAACATTGTTGACAGGAAAAAGATTGACAGGGATAACAACATTAACAGGATCAATAATAGGAGGGGAAGGAGTTGAGTTTACCTGAGTGGTGGAATCAGAACCACCATCAAGAGTTGAGTCACTAGAACCACCAATTTGAGTAGTCCCCCGGGTAGAACCGAGACTCAGAGAAGCAGCCGCATGAAGAGAATTATTGCGGACACCATCATTGCTTGGGGTATCATCAGCAGGTACATTATAGCTACCATAAGGGTCAACCAGGGAATGGGTATTGAGAGTACAGTTGGAGAGATTAATTGCAGGGAGATCTCCTAATTTGGTAATAGGGGGAAAAAGTTTTGAGTAATCAGGTTGAGTGTTATCAGATTGATTTGGTATAACTACAATACTAGCTAGAGTAGAGTTACTTGCTCTAGTGCGTTACCTCAAGTCATCTCTGGGATTGATCTTTCTCTTAAGATTCGATAGGGCATCATGCTCAGCAGCCGAGGAGATAACTTCTTCTCTGGTGATGACAGATTTTTTTATCGGAACATCAACTGTTTTGAATCTTCTTGATGAGTTGGTGGTACGAATCGGACCCTGGTTTGATGACTCAGGGTTAACACTATAAGTTTCAACTGTAACATTCTGGGTAGTAACTTGCTTGAAGATAACTGGAAGGCCGTTATTCAATTGAGTTGAGTTTTGTTGGACCGGCCCATCATCCTAAATATTTAAAGCAGTTAATCGATTAACAAAAGGACCCATCTGGAGATTATTGGCTGAACCTTTTTGAAACACATTATCAGTACTTTGAGCTAAATCTTTAGCTTTTCCTTTGGTGTTGACATGGTTATCCATAGTGTCAATTTGAGTTTCTGGCACTACTTCATTATGAGACATGATAGTATCTTTGATCATAATGTTGGTGGTAGGTGGAGAGTATTGATCCTTTGATTGTTTTGGCATCATTAGCCTTGAAATTGCTGGGAGTACATATTTTGAGCTAGAAGCAGCTGAATCTTGTAGTAGCTTTTGTTTGGATTTCCAAGCTTGACAGTTGACATCTTTATGATCTAAAACACGACAAGAAGTGCAGAAGTACCTAGGAACCAGTGTAGTCAAAATCGCTCTCCAAGGCCGATTAATCGCCGAGTAATCACTACAGGCAATATGACCGAAGCGATTTCCGATTCCAAGCCATTTTCGATTTTTAGCGATTAAGGCGGGCAATTTTGCTGATTTCGACCGATTTTTGAGCAAAACAAGTTAACGATTTCCCGAGTTGGCCTTACATTCACTAAAATCAGAAAACAAAATTTTCGTAACCCCTCAAATGGGAGTTATCAAATAGAAAAACCTTCAAATACATAATAAATACGTTCAATATAACAATATTACACACAAATTACTTGATAGTGTTAAGATTTTAATTTTAATTAGGTGTAAATCATGACTTATGAGCAGCAAAATATAAATATCTAATAAATAGATTCCAAGTATTAGACCGAGTTTTGGCGATTTCCAAGTCCGAACTTATTGCTACTCGCTCCAAGCTCCCCAACCGAGTAGGAACGAGGAACGATTTCAAATACTTTGCTAGGAACTTTATAGTATCTGCATTCAATAAAAAAGGGTTGAGCTCTTCCTGAGGTGAATGGAGGGATTCCAGTTGGTAGGGCTTACTGAACAAATACTCTAACACAAACTTTAACATTCTTCTTTAAAGGATGATTCCCATAGGTTGTTTGAGCCTCTACTAATTACCCAAGCTTGAAAGTGAGATTTTGGAGATCCTCAAACTCAGTGCATTCCTTTGGGATGTTGCATAAGATGAGCCAAAAAAATTCTTCAGTAAAGGAGACTTGATGATTCGTTGGCCATCCATTAGGGGGAACAACTTTGAGAACCATTAAATAACCACAAGCATACCAAGGTCTCTGCTCATTAACCCTGTTGAAGTCATTTTCAGCCAAAAATCTGATAAGGACCTTGTTTCTCAATCCATTGAAAGTAATGATAGAAGGTGTTAGAGCTAACGACCATTGGTTGCAGATATAGTAACGGATAGAAGAAGTAGGGATGAGAGTTTCACAGCAAATGTATCCAACCATACACCATTTCCAGTTATTGTCATTTTCTGCTAAGACGACTGTTTTATCAATGAAAACTGGTTCTGTTAAAGATGAAGATAAACTAAGTTTTTCTGCCATTTGGGTTGTGAGATTTTGAATTTCAAGGTTTTCAGGTGTAGTAGTATCCTGATAAGAAAGGGGTTCCATATAGATTATAAGAGTGACGGTGATGATAAAATTTTTATCAGAGAGGGGACTTTGTTTAGGGATTAAAATATGAATATGGATATAAAATATTCTTGTAGCAGTGCTGGTGAGTATTTGATGGGTTGAAAATAGTCTGAAAATTAAATGGATGAAGAATGATGTAATCCGATGTAAGATTCCCAGTTTTTGTATTTAAACAAGGAGCCCTTATCAGAGATACTAGATGGCTTGGTATCTTTTTCTTGAGTAGCAGAAAGGGACGTAGGCTTCGAGATCGCGTGAAACTTGTAGCAAAGGACCAGACTAACAATATACCCAGCCAATCCACTTAACATTTTTTTCCTTATGTAGTGCCTATACGTGAGCATGATGGATAGAAGTGTTGGTGAGTATTTAAGAGCTTTGTCTTGACTTGGTTGGTAGACAAGAATATTATTGCACAACCCTCCAAATGTCATAAACACTGTTGGATGTGGTAAAAATAAAATATGGTAATTATAGGAAAGATGTTTGTTGGTGTGATTATTCGGTTTACTGGTATTGAGAGAAAGGGTTTTTTTAGTATAGTATGAAATAATGTTGGCCTGAGCGGTGTGAGGAATAATCCAACTGCTGATCGTACCCCAATTAGCAAAAGTGCCTCTCAACAGGTGCTGCTTACTCTGAATCTGCATAAAAACAAAAGTTTTAGTTAAAACCCACATAGATTCTTCAAAATTAGGTGACCTAATGATGCATCTCTTAATGGAAGTCCCAACAAGAGTTAAGGCAAATGAAGCGTCTAAAATTAAACTTTGAAAATAGAGTTTAGTAGAGTAATGATGGTATCTAAAGAGTTGCGCATGGCATAGAAGTGGCATGAATAGCCAAGCGACTTGACACTTAACCAAATGTCTTGAAAGACCATTTATGGCTAATCTACCACCATTATTTAAGAGAGATAGGGGGATAAAAAAATTATTATGCCAAATTAGACCAAAAATAGAAATCAGACAAAAAGAGGTTAAGGAAGAAGGAGATGGCCGATACTGCAAACAATGCCGCAGGTGGAAATAACCCAGAGTCTCCACCCGATTTTGACGCAATGCGACATGCAAAGAGTTCAATTAAGGCTTTAACAAGCTCAGAGATGGATCGATTGATTGCTTTTCTGAATCTGGAGAAGACCAAGAAGAAAGAACAAGAAGAAAGAGAAGAATTTCAAAGGTTGAGGATTGAAAATGATGAGGAGTTTCAGTTATGGATGAGGAAGTTAGATGCTATTGATGCACATCGACACAGGGAGAGACTTCATTGAATAGGTGGATTGGATTATTCTTGGGGGAAGACTCAAAGTGCGAATGAAAGTGATAGTGAAGATGGAGAAAATAGCTGTGAAGGAGAAGAAGAAGAAGAAGAGAGCAGTGATAATTCAATGAAAAAAGAAGAGAGATGCGGAGAGGAAGAAGAGGAAGAGGCAAGAGTTTGGGGAGGTGATGTACAAGTGTTATCTCGCCGAAAAGAAAAACAACCCTCGTAAGTTTGCTCGAACCATGTCAGATCCCCTAAATGTAGATTCTGACGGAGAGGAGATTCCTGGGTTAGACATCGATGGAGAGCCTGTGTTTGCCGGTGAGATGGAAGATGAAGAGGAGGGGACTGAGGATGAGAATATTCAGGGGCCCTATAGGTCTTCAGATAGTGATGATGGTCAAGGAGTTTACTATGAAGAGGATGAGATTGACTACATCAGCAACAATGATGGCGATTCTTGGTGATTGCCTTGTAAGTATTGTCAAATCCCTTATAACTAGAGAACTGTGATGTTTTAATTACTGTATCTCTTGTGCATCTTCGTGAAAACTTGTGGGGATATTGATGGTGCATAGTGTTGTTGAAGAAGTGCATAGATAGTGGGGTTTCAATCGCAGCCATGTGGTGGTAGTTTCTTTTGTTACTTTTTGTTGTGTGAATGTTGTTGGTAAAGATCTTAGAAGAAGTCAGGTGATTTTGGGTTACAATTTGCATTGAGTACAAGCACTGGATTTCAGCAGGGGGAGTTGCAGTTATAATTGTAGGTGAAATCTTTTTGTCAGGACAATTGGTGAAGATGCAGCTTTGATTTTGGGTTGTATAAAAGAAGCTGTAATAGAACTAATAACCTGTCGGATAATTAGTAGTGGTATTTTGCTCTTTTTGTCGTTCTTTTGTTGTAATTCAACTAGTTGTGTTCTTCCAGTTGTTTGAATTTTCAGTAATGTAAAAATGATGGTGGTTGTTGATTCGAGGGGTTTGAGTTTCACTGGCAGTTTCTCTTACTAATTTGGTTTCAGTAGTAGTGAAAGGAGTACAATGGATAAACAAACAGGTAATGTTCTTGATGAACGATTCAGAAATTCTAATGATTTTTGAGTAAATATAGAACATGATGAATGAACTGAGATTACTCGGAAGAACACTGAATTGCATTTAGGAAAAAAAGGACTTTCGTACCTCACGATGATGGAGCAGAGCCTCTCTGCCGATCTAAAAAATTATTACTTTTTTTTTCATCCTTAGTTTGGTCGGCTACTTACTCAATTAATTTGAAAAGAATAGTAAGGTGCTAGCTACAGACGAAGAAGAAGGGGACGGAATTAATTGTTCTTGGAGACTTAGAGCAGACGTAAATTAAATATAAAAAAGTGAAGAGTCCATTGTAATCCAAAGAGTATTGATCAGGTTTCTCAACGTACCGACGAAAGTGCTTTTCCCTGTAAGCAATTCTATTTTAATTAATACAATGGTTAATCTTTATTTCTTGATATTTCTTGCTATGTGTAGCTAAACATATTTTCTAGGATTTTGGAAGAAGTTATTTGATGCGTAAATTTTAGTAATTATTTTCTTTTACATAGTTACTCCAATATTGTGCTTTTAATTTGTCTAAAAAGTTTCCCTTCTTTATAAGCTTCGTAAAAATTGTTTTAGGTGGTTTAAGCTACCTATCTTTTATAAGCGAAGAAAAATTAGGACTTAAAATATCAAAAAGAGTCATATAAAGAGCTTGTAACGTTATATCTTCCAAAGCATGAGATCGGGTTCGAAATTGTTTTGAGTAAAGTAGGAGTATTTTGTCAAATAAACTGTTATTGAGTTTACAAATATTGGAAGTAGTAGAATCCAAAACCCTAGATTAATCTCTCCTTGGTAAACAAAATCAATTTTAATTAGTTTGTTTTAGTATTTTGTTTTAGTAATCAAAAACCAAGTCTTTATAAAAGTTCTAGCAACGAATCCTTTTCTTACCACAATTAAAACTGCATCGGTTTTTGGCGCCGCCGACGCAGACTTGCCTTTAGGTTAGGTTTTAGATTTTTATTTTATCGTATTTTATTTTATTTTTTTAGTTTAATTTTGTTTTATATTTTATTTTGTTTTCTTTGATTTTACTTGGGTATTATTCTTGTTTTTACTGTGCAGGTAATATTTTACATTTATTGTGGAATTGCCTACTAAAAGAGGTAAGTAATAAACCCTAAATTTTATTTATTCTTTTTGATATTATTGTTAGAGCACTGCTCGGTCGAACTCGCAAGCGTTACTATCTCAGACTTGTTTGTCAATGTTAGTGATCAAAACTATAAGTCTTGATTTCTAGTCTACTTATAGTAATGTCTCATAATAGGATAGATTGTGTAGTTGAGCTTTAGACTTCACGGCGTTCATCATTTGAAGACGAAGAACTACTAAGGAGAGCTTGTGGAACTTCGTCAACAAAAGGTATGTGGAGACTGAAAATCATCTATCACTTGGAAAGTCTATTTCTACTCTATCTCTTATATTGAGAAAAAAAAAGTCGTATTACTATATAGTTTCGATTATACACATTTGAGATTTCGAGCTGAGTTTAACTCGCTTACATATTTCTCGAAATATGTGTTGGTAAGCTTTCGCTTCAACCAAGTTCATCTTATATTCTTGACGAAAGTCAAAAGATGATCATATGAAAATCGCCGAGTAACATCTTACATTGTTTGTGTGATACAATCATTTAGTGTAGACTTGGGATGTTTCGTTATGATTATTTCAATAACTTGAAAATTGCTTTGATGCTAATAGTGTGTGAAAACGGCTATTGTCATCCTTTAAGAATGTTTCAATGATTGAAATAGAGTTTAGAACACTTAACCAACATTGGATTATAAACATGTTGTGCACTCTTGCATATATGTGATCCATGTCCGAGAACCATAGTATGCATACCCGTATGCGTACCTGTTGGTTTGAGAAGTCCGGGAACCTAAGTATGCGTACCCGTACGCATACTGGCGTAAGGTTGGTGACCGGAAAATTCTGTTGGGTTTGGAGGTATGCGTACCCGTTCGCATACTGGCGAAAACCAAACTTGGTCCGGCTATTTCTAGTATGCGTACCCGTTTGCATATTTGAGTGGTTAAAGTTCTAAAATCGGTTGTAACATGAACAAATACATTTATATAATAAGTAATGCATTCTTTGCAAACTGTGGCTATAATGTTCATGAATTGATTCGAGTGAATCAAACCGATTTTGCTTCAATTGTGTTCTTGTATACTTCTATGAGAATATAGCAATTGAACAACTCTTTAACTAGTTTTATTTGAGTCATTTGAACTAGTTATGGTTAAGATGAATAAGGTTGATATGAGAGTGTTTATATAGCTAACCTCGGTTAACTACTGTTGAGCCAACATGGTGTACACGTTTAGGTACGGTTACATAAACCTAAATGAGGGTACGTTTCATTTGTGTATAACAAGCTACGTTCGATCTAACGGTTGAAAGATATTAGCTTGGGTTTAATCAGGTTTTCATCTAACCGTGAATATTGAATGCTTTGTTACCAAGGTAACTTAGATTGCAAACCCTGATTTGAGAACTATATAAAGGAGAACTCTAGCAACTGGGAAACCTAATCCCCACACCTTCTGTGTGATACTAGTTGCAACTAGAGTCAATTCTCCTTTAACCTTAGGTTTTTCACGAAACCCCGTAGGTTAGCGAATTAAAGACTTCATTGGGATTGTGAAGCCAGACCCAACTATTTTCTCTGTAGTTGCGTGTTCTGATCTTACTTTTACTATCGTGATTGAGTATTATCTTTGCTAAGATTTGCTTGAGATTTATCTCCGATAGGTAAGATTAAAACTAGTCACAAACATCTCCGTCTAATCATTTGTGATTCCACAATATCTTGTTTCGCTACCATACGATTAATATTATTGTGAGGTGATTAATAATACTAGGTTGTTCTTCGGAAATATAAGTCCGGGTTATCAATTGGTTCATGTGCACCTTGATTTATCAAAAGACGTAAAAAACTTGTAGGTATTTCTGTGGGAGACGTAAGGTGCGCAGCTGTACCTTGATCAGTGTGAGATTGATTAGGGTTCAACTACATTCTAGTCCGAAGTTCATTGGTAGTAGGCTAGTGTCTGTAGCGGCTGAATACAGTGTGGTGTTCAAAGTTGGACTAGGTCCCGGGGTTTTTCTGCATTTGCGGTTTCCTCGTTAACAAAATTATGGTGTCTGTGTTATTTCTTTTTCGCATTATATTTTGTTATATAATAGAAATATCATAGGTTGTGTTTTAAGATCAATTAATTAGATAATCCAACCTTTGGTTGTTGATATAAATTGATTGACACTTGAACATTGGTCTTTTGTACCGTTCAAGTTGTTTCACATAATAATCATGCTCGCGGATTTCTATATGTTTGATTTGCTGATTACATTGTGAAACAAAGATATAAACTCTTTGATATACTTTTCTCTAGATTTAGTCTGACTGTCTAGTTGATTCTCTTGAAAGTATATTGGAGTTTGTCTATTCAGATTGCCGAAAACGAAATATTGGGTGTGGTTGTTAGACCCCTGCTTTTTCAATTGGTATTAGAGCAGGCAAACACGTTTAAGACCTCATAAGTCTGTGTTTGTAGCATTCTGATTATTATGGACGAGTCTATCTCTAATAACGTACCAGTTCAGAAATTATCAGATGATTCTGAAAGCTTGGATTCACCTGATAAAGCTGTAACATCTAAGTCAATATCTAAACATTCTCTTGATGTAAAAACTGTTGATTGGGAAACACTCCTAGAAGAATAGTTGGATGAACTTTCTGATGAAGGTGATTCAGATATTGATAGAGATGTTGATGAGGAAGTCTCAGAGTATGTTAAGTTTTTGGATTCGTTGAAAATGAAGAAGATTACAACTTCTCATGTCACACCTCTTCTGACTCCTCTCTGTCGAGAAAACAAGAAATTGAAAAGGATTTACGGAGGTCTTTATAGTCGGAATCGCTCTTGCGAATCGGTCCTCAAAGATACCGAGGAAAACCTGAGTAGAAAGTCACTTGAATGTGATCGTGTTTATCAAAAATACTTCTTGTTGAAAGAGAAACTTGCAAAAATTGAAGGAAGCATTAACTCTCAGCAAGCAAGTTTTGATGACAGAGAAAGCGTTTTTCTCGCTCGAGAAAAACGCCTTGAGGATGATTTAGCTATTTCTCTTGATAAAATCAAGATGTTGGAAGATGACTTGAAAAAGTTCAATACTAGTTCAAGCAAATTAACCACTATGCTAGGAGCAAGTAAAAATCATCGTGATACACGAGGATTTAGCTATAAGGGAATAAATGCTCCAAGTATTAGCAAAGAGGTAAACTTTGTCAAGGCTAGTGATTCTTCTCAACAAAAGGTTTCCACTGATGGAAAAAGTGAAATACCTTCACCGACAGTTAAGGTTCAAAATAGAAAAGTATATCAACCTCCAAAGTCAGCACACACGGATCGAGGTAAGAACATTCCTTATGTTTGCCACTATTGCGGGAAATAAAGGTCACCTGGAAAGGAGATGTCGTTTCCATATAAGGAATGAGAAACTTCATGATGTTCTTGTTTGGGCATCACAAGAAGTTGTGAAACCAAGATCATATGTTAAGGCTAATCCCCTTAATGTTACAGGTTGTAACTGTCCAACCTTTAGGCAAAGGAATCAGTGCTGTGATAAACCTAGATTTGCCTATAAATGTCATACGAATCTTTTTCACAATCGTAATGGTTATCAAAAGGATAACTTCGTAAAGACGAAGAAAAGATCCGATGCTCCCAATTGGAGAAAGACTAACTTGCAAAAGAATAGTCAATCCAATTCTCTTCCGAGAATTCTTGAAGAGAGTAATGGGAAGAAGGTTCCGGTTGTTTCTAAACGCACTCAGAAGTGGATGCCAAAGAAAGTCAATGATGTTTTGAGTGTGAAAAGGAATGATATCCCAGAAAATTCCATGACTATGGAGAATGCAGTATCCATGATGTTGGAACTTAAAAATTTCTTTGGAAAGATGGATTTGGATGTGAAAGGTTCTAAAAGCGATCTCTTTCATGATAATCCAAAAGTCACTTGTGGTGAGCAAGACTTTGTTCACCTCAACACAACTTGATTGTGTTGTAAGTGCATACTCACCAAGGAATGCCCTGCTATGTATACGGTGAGGGAAGCACGAGAATTGGGGGACACAGATTATGTTCGGTAAGGATGTAGAATTCGATTGGATTCTTCTAAAAAGGTATGTCTATAAACTTGAGCAATATTTGTGTTTTTATTTGCTTAGAGTACTTATAATGATCCATGTACCTTTCTTATCGTTCATTTCTACCTAACTTGATCTGTGTTTAAGGTTCTTAAATGTTTAGGTTTGAAAATAGTAGTTCGGGATGTTTGGAATTCATGGTATACATACCAGGTATGCATACCATCACTTAAAATCAAAATCCAGGGAATTTAGTACGCATACCCATTTGCATACTGCTCCAGGCCATGAAAATCCGTTTGAATACTGGCCTATAGACGTCGATATTCGGTAAACTCGTTTTGGCCGCAACTTCTTCGTCCGAACTTGGAATGACCTCATTATTTTTGCATTCTCTTTCTATTTAAATTATATTCAAAATAGTGATGAGAATTCTTGTATTTGGATGAGTTAAGACTGGTCTTTGTCCTGACTCTTGTTTTTGAGTGTTTTGCTCCGTTTCGTCGCACTTGTTCCGCTTCTCTTGGACTTGGGCACTTGGATTCTTGGAGTACTTATATTCTAAGCTCATTTGTAGATTTTGAAAGATGATTTTGCAGTATTAATCTTTATTGGTTTTATATATTGCAAAAATTGTTATGGGATATGTATTTTTTCGTCCGTGAACCTTGACTGTCCCATATATGCTCAAAAGTTAACTCTATTATATGTCGGTATGAAAATATTCATAAAAGATAGAATGAAATTTTGACTGCAAAAGTTAAGCCTATTATGTCTTTATGCAAATATTGATGGAAGATAGGATGAACTTTTGTTTACAAAGATTAAGTATATTATATGTCATTGTGCAAATAGTGATGAAAAATAGAATGAATCTTTGATTATTCCACAGTATTGGTCTTCCTTGATCCACATCTTTGTGTATGTACTGTGTGGCTCCGTAAGTTCTCTTATGTGAGCATTTCTGATTAAATTAATCATGGGTTCTCTTGTGGTTAATTTAATTGAGTTTTTGGATACAAATTCGTGTTTCATGTGATTTGTTAATGTCCAAAGAAATCCTTCTTTTCTTGTAAAATTAAGGTCGCTCTTGTTGTTTTTTCAGGAATGACATTTTATGGGGGGGAGTTCTTAATTGAACTTGTGCTTAATTGCCAAATCTTTGTGGGGAGTGCGGCTGTGGAATATTATAGGGGTTATCTTGTATCTTTATAAACTCCTTGATGAATGCATTTAGTTTCGGCTATTTGATGGCATCTAAACAAGTTGGTATGTTGTTCTCTTTTGGTCATGAAGTATCTCTATGAAAATTTCATGAGGATCCCACTAGTTTTCGTACCTTTGCCAATTTATATTGACAAAAAGGGGAAGAATTAATGTGTAGTTCACACTACAAATACATATGGTTTACGGATCATTATGTAAGGGGGAGTGGTTTTCATTCTGAGATGAAGTATTGACTAAGGGGGAGTGATACATATCACCATAGTATTGTTGTCAAAGTTGTGATACACACTACACGAAATCAGGGATTTTGTAACGCCCTATTTTGTAACGGATTTTTTTTTAAGTAACGTCGTATCGACGTTGGTAACTTTGTAACGTTGAATAATCGTTGCAATAATTGGTATCTGTTACAGAGTTTCGGGAGGGTTGTGGGTAATTACCTTCCTATCCTCAACTTAAATTGCCAAGTTACATTGTTACCCTCCATTACTACTATTAGCACCTCTATTACTACTATCAGCTCCCAATTTCATCTCACACTCAAGGGCTACCCAGCCTCCCAACGATTCTGGCTTTTTTCTCCAACATTTTTTTCCCATTATAACTCTTCATTTTAATTAGCGAAAATCAAAAAACAAAATTAAAATCCGAAAACAAAATTAAAATCATCTGAAATTAGTTTTTCATTTAATATGTCTGAAAATGAGAATAAAAATCAGTTGGGAGGTAGATAAACAACTTAATGCGTTGATAGCAAAACGGTTGAGACATTACTACATCTTATCTTTCACCTCCATTTATTTCACATCTCACCGACTTCTTGGTATATCCCCGTAGCCGCCATCGATTTCACCAGAAAATATCAGATTCAATTTGAGATTTAGTTGCAGGAAACTTCATCAACAAAATTGATTCAACCGATTCTTCCGTGACTCATCGATTTCATTAAAGATTTAAGCTTAATCGAGTTTTCACAGAAGGATTGAGTTTGATTAAGATTTCTGAATCTATCGATTCTCCTGGGTTATCTTCAGCTAATTAAGGTATTTCTTTTATTGTTTTCTTAATCGACAGTTTTTCAACATCTGGGGTTATTAGTTTTAGAAATTGAGGATTGTATATGTTGTTGTGAATTGTATTCTACTGTAATATGTTGATACATTTGTGACATTTTTGGGTTTAGTTGATAAACTTAGGTTACTAAGACATAGTCTTTTACCTATTTATAGGATGTCAAATTTTGTGGATAAATCTTGGATGCTTATAACAAACAATTATAGTCCAGAATACAGACAAGGGGTTAGAAAATTCATTGAATTTTCAATGGAAAATGGTACTTTTGCAAAAACGTGTTCTTTCCCGTGTAGGAAGTGTGAAAATAGACATCGACATGGATTCTCTCTGGTTAGGACCCATCTGTATGAGCATGGTGTCGAAAAGACATACACCACCTGGAGTTTACATGATGATAGAAAGGATGGTGCTTCAACAAGTCATTCTAAGGGGTAGGTTGTAGTCGAAGAAACGCCTGATAAGCAATCAGATTGTTTGAATTTGAATGATTTTATTGACTCTTCTTTGGTATTCATCATGACCATGATGGAACACAAATTGGAAAACCACCCTTAGAAGATCCAGATGTCGAGAAGTGTTATAATAGGTATAAATCGTTGGCGGCAGAGAAGTTTTACCCTTCATGTGAGACAATCTCACAATCCTATCTGTTATGGTAGAACTGCATAATGTGAAGAAAACTTATAAAATTTCGGGTAACTATGTTAACAGTTTGTTGGATTTGTTAAGAGAGTGGGTTCTGAAACCTAACAAGTTGCCCAAAAACTATGATGCTATGAGGTCAATGCTTAAGGATCTGGGGATGAAAGCGAAGGATATTCATGCTTGTGAGAATCATTGTATTCTGTATTACGAGGAGAATGGGGATTTAATAGATTGTCATGTATGCAAAACCCCGAGGTTTAAGTTGAAAGCTACCAAAGATGGTCATGTGGTGACAAATGAACCTTGCAAAGTGCTGAGATACTTTATTGTAGATGAAAAACTAAAGAAAATATATTCTCTACCTTGGATATCAGACGCAATGTTGTGGCACGATCGAGCGCAAGTTTCATCTGAATATATGCATCATCCAATCGATTCATCTCAGTAGGCACAAATGAAAATGAAGTTTTCGTTGTTTGCCGCGGAATAAAGAAATTTTTGGCTTGGAATATAAACAGATGGGTTTAATCCTCATGGTGTACATACTTTGAGTTGGATTGGCCTGTGATCCTTGTGGTTTATAATCTTACACCTTCTATGTGTATGAAGTTTGAATTCCAAATGATGACTCTGTTGATACCTGGGCGTAAGTCACCGGGTAAAGATATTGATGTTTTTTTACGGCCGCTGGTCAACACGCTAAAAAAACTGTGGCATCAAGGTGTACAAGCTTTTGATTCTTTGAAAAGAGAGTATTTTACTCTAAAAGCAACTCTGATGTTTGGCATTCATGACTTTCCTGATCAAGGTGTTTTAAGTGGATGTACCACTCATGGCTATTGTGCGTGTGTTTGCTGCGCAAATGAAACTCGAAGTGCTCATCTAGGTTACGGCAGCAAGATTGTGTACACTAACTATCGTATATTCCTTAAGTCAAGGCACCCATTTAGGTATGGGACTCTTTTGGGATTAGAGACACATGAGCATAAAAGTGCACCGCTGAGACTAACAGGAGCGCAATCGCTTGAGAAGTTGGACGATGTTCATTACGAACCTGGTAAGTTAGTGGTCCGCAAGACAGGTAAACGAAAGAGATATCAGTCTGATGAAGAGGAAGGTGATTCTGAGCTTGTCACAGGTGCTTTCTTAAAGAAGTGTATTCTTTGGGAACTTGAGTCGTATTGTGCCTTGACTATACGGCATTGTGTCGACGTGATGCACACGGAAAAGAACATCATGGAACACATTATCTACACTATCTTTGATAAGGATAATAAGCTATTGTTGCATGGAATAATTGTGACAAATTGAAGGAGAATAAACTAAACTGTGGAGAGTGGAAAGAGAAGAAAACAAAGAAAGGAGTAGAGATGGTTCCGCTGTTTGTTTTGAGCAAAAAAGAGAAAACCGATTTTTTGTCAGATTCTTAAAGATCTATAAGTGCCCACAGGATTTTCGTCGAATATAAGTAACAATGTAAATATGGAGCAATTGAACTTGAGCAGCTTGAAGTCACATGACTACCATGTGATCATGGGGTACATATTATCTGTTCTGCTTCAACATGCCTTTCCAAGAGAGAAAGACTTCCGTACTGCGCTTCAACAAGTCAGTTTGTATTTTATAATTTTGTGCTCAAAGGTGGTTAGCAGAGAGTATCTGAACTAAGCTAAGTGGATGATTGCATAGGCCATGTGTGTGCTCGAAAAGTATCTGGTTGGATTTTTTGATATAAGCGTGCACAGCATGGTTCATTTGGCTGATGAGGCCTTAGTTTGTGGACCTGTTAGGTATCGATGGATATACCCATTCGAAAGGTGAATTGCTATTTTACCATTTGTCCTTTATTCTTTTTTTTTTCTTTTTTTTTGTACTGAAATTTACACGTACATACTGAATCAGGGCAATGAAGGAGTGCAAAAACATCCCAAATAACAGCAGATACATTAAAGGGTCAATTACGAAGTCGACTGAAATGGATGACTGTGTTAGATTTGCCATGGAGCACATGAAAAATGCTGATCAAGGAGGTCACAAAGCAAATTTGGATCCCTTCTTAAAGGATAAACATGAATTCAGCGATGTGGGTTCTCTGCTTGATGAAAAGCCGGTACAGGTGAGCCCTAATCAGTGGATGCAGATACGTTAGTGGGTAATTTTTCGGAATAATCCAGAAGGTCTCGATGTTTATTACAGATATTGGTTGGCCGTGTTTTGTTTATATGTGGACAATGGGCTATTCTATTTAGATTTTAATACTATGTATGCTAAATGTAGGGATTATTGCGAGAACTGTGAAGCTGATGGGGTTGCAATGGAGGAAGTCGAGATGCAAACCAAGTTCCTTAGTTGGATGTATGAAAAGGTTTGCATTGGCGCTCCTGTTTGTTAGCGTAATAATGATGCAGTATGCTGATGTGTTGATTTTCTTTTCGCTTTCATAGCTTAGATCAGAAGACAAAATGGATACAGATTTATGGTGTTATGTTAGAGGTCCAGTGTCTCAGAAAAAGTACAAAAGATACCGTGTGAATGGATTTAGTTTTTGTTCCCAAGCAAACCAGGAAAAGGCTAAGACCCAGGACAGTGGTGTCATCGTGGTTGCATCGACCACTTTTAGGAGCTCGAAAATGGACACAATACCTATTACTAACCTAACCCGGTGGTATGGGGTGGTCAGACAAATCCTAGAGTTGAACTATGGTACATTTAAAGAAACTGTCTTCTACTGTGATTGGTTGAAGGTAGAGAATGGAATAAAGATCCGTCAGGATTCAGATTTTCCTTTGGTAAATCTTTCAAGATTGAAAAGCCATACCAATATTTCGGACGAGCCCGTGATTCTCGCTGAAGAGGCTGCCCAAGTTTTCTACTCTAGAGACGTGAAACATCTAGATTGGTGGGTTGTTATTCATACGCCAGGAGGAATGACTGCAGATGTGGACAAAGCAGAGATACCAGGTCGCGACAGTTTTCAAGATATTTTAGCAGAGGAACCACATCTACGTAAATTGGTGGAGAAAAAGCGTCTCCCTAGAACAAAGAAATGAAAAATCTCCAATATATATGCGATCAGTAAGTTTCCTTTATAATGTTGGTCTTGAATATATGCAGATTCCAATACTTTGCATTTGATCAGATTAATGTTGGTCTTGAATAACAATTTTTTGTTTTTTTCAAAACCCCCCCCCCCCCCCCATTTTAACACATGTTTGCTTACAGATCCCTATGTAAGTTAATTTATTATTTCCGCCCCACTTTTTAGCCGCCCTTAAGTTAGAAGATGTTCTTTCCACCCAACATCTCCTTTTATCACTACCAAACAAACACTCCCTTTCCCAACAAAATCATCTTCTTTGGGAAAGTAGTTTATGTTTTCTACTCAGAGACAAAAAGCCAGCAGTTATTAGTTGCTCTTCAATAGTTTAGAAGTTGAAGTAAGTGGGAAAACAACAGCAAAATCATCTTCAATTTTAGTTGCTTCTGAATCTTTGAATAAACCATACTCTTCAATCTTCATCTACACAGGTATGGGTTTGTATTCTTTTAGGTGTTGTTTTTCTTTATCTTCCTCTGCATGATTGCATAAAAATGGATTCTCTTTTTAATAATCCTTTTATCTTTGTTGCAAAGAGAACGCAGAGAAGTGTAATAGCACTTAAGGTATTATTTTAATTTTTTTGTTACTCTGTTTTGTGGTAAACTATCTAGTGGGAACACTTTGTTTGTGTTGGTGGTATGTGGTTGATTTAAGGTGTAATCATGATACGGGTTTTGTTTGAATTACATTATTCTATTATGCAGATTTGTTTGATTTAAGTTTTGTGGTGGTTGTTAATTTTTTTTTTCTAGGGTTTGATCTATTTTTTGAGTGAAAATGCAGATTGTTTCTATTGTTGTTTCTAGGATTTGATCTGCTTTTGAATGAAAATGCAAATTGTTGTCTCTCTTACAATGTATTTGGTTATGTTTAACACCAAAGTAATTTTTTTGCAGCAATACTTTTTATACACTACTGTATGGCGTCAAGGAGGAGCCGCAGTCCTGATTCGTCACATGAGAGGGAGAGAGACAGGAAAGGAATGAAGCCTAAGGTCTGTTGTTCGGATGATGAACCAGAGGCAGGAATCTCCAAGGATCCTCTTGCTGAGTCTTATAAACTGATTGAGCTCATGACCCCTGAAAAGTTGAAACAGCTCCAGAAGCGTGTGAACGACTTCGTCGTATGTCATGAAATAGGGCTCAAAGTTAAAGAGGATGAAGCGGCACGCTGGAGGAAGGCTGCTGAAGAAGTTTCTTTGCAAGAGGAGTATGACAAGTTCAGAGACGAACAGTTTCGTCGTGCACAGGCATTACTTGCAGCAAGTATGCCGTGATATCCTCCACAAGTAGATTTTCTGTCCTCTGATACTGAATCATAGGTTGAACCAGATTGGGAACCTTTTCAGCATGTGCCTGAGCCATACTCACCAGATGAGGAGGTAGAGCAGCTCGCGCAGGCTGATTTGGAGGAAGAAATAGAAGTAGACAATTGGCATGACTTTCTCATGGGGCCTGTTGATCCAGAAGAGGAGGAGTATGCTCAAGCATTAGTGGATGCTGAAGATAACGACGATGATGATGAAGACTATGAGGAAGATGAGACAAGTGAAGTAATCGACGAAGATGAGGAAGAAGATGAAGATGAAGAAGATGAATCTGAGGAATATGATGGATATGACTTGTATGAGGAAGATTCTACAGATAATGATGAATGAGGATGATGGATTATGAGATTGTCCTAACTGCTGATCGATATATACTTAGTAGTGATACCTAGGGGTACATTTTTTAGTTTACTTTTTGGTATATGGTTAACAAAACAAAACAATTGCTATGTGGATGATACGACGACGGTATATTTTTTGTTCAGAGATCGCTATGTGGATGTGATCTATGTTTTTCTGTTTTCCTGTAGCACACCCTTCGAAGACATTTTGTGTGTGCTATGTAAAACAGATATATATATATATATTTATTTATTTATTTATTATTATATATGTGTGTGTATGTGTGATTGTGATTGTGATTGTTAAAAATGGAATGGACCTGTTCTGGCAGGGGTATTTTCTGAATTTTTGAAACCAAGGAAAATTTTATGCGCTTATTCTGGCAGGGGTATTTTCGTAAATTTTGAAATCACCGAAAAAATTGATGCACCTGTTCCGGCAGGGATATTTTCGTGAATTTGAAATCAAGGAAAATTTTATGCGCCTGTTCCAACAGGGGTATTTTCGTAATTTTTGAAATCACCTAAAAATGCACCTGTTTCGGCAGGGGTATTTTTGTAATTTTGACATCACCAAAAAAGGCACTTGTTTCGGTAGGGGTATTTTAGTATTTTTTGAAATCACCGAAAAATGCACCTGTTTCGAGAGGGGTATTTTCGTAATTTTTGGTAATCTTGCAAGCTAAGTTCCGTAATAGATTGCAGAATCCACTCATGAACCATCGAATCTGATATTTGACATCTCAAACCTCACCTGGACGACAACATCGGGGATGTATATGGTAATCTTGCAACCTGAGTTCAATAATAGGTTGCAGTTTCATCCAATCTGATATATTTGACATCTCAAACCTCACTTGGACGAGAACATCGGGTCTGTATATGGTAATCTTACAACCTGAGTTCAATAATAGGTTGCAGTTTCATCCAATCGATATATTTGACATCTCAAACCTCACTTGGACGAGAACATCGGGTCTGTATATGGTAATCTTGCAACCTGAGTTCAATAATAGGTTGCAGTTTCATCCAATCTGATATTTGACATCTCAAACCTCACCTGGATGAGAACATCGGGTTTGTATATGGTAATCTTGCAACCTGAGTTCAATAATAGGTTACAGTTTCATCCAATATAATATATTTGACATCTCAAACCTCACCTGGACGAGAACATCGGGTCTGTATATGGTAATCTTGCAACCTAAGTTCAATAATATGTTGCAGTTTCATCCAATCTGATATATTTGACATCTCAAACCTCACCTGGACGAGAACATCGGGTCTGTATATGGTAATCTTGCAACCTGAGTTCAATAATAGGTTGCAGTTTCATCCAATCTGATATTTGACATTGAAACCTCACCTGGACGGGAACATTGGGTCTGTATATGGTAATCCTG
>JAJJMB010015535.1:1630661-1674682 GCA_023531105.1 Papaver atlanticum | reverse complement strand
GAAACCTCACCTGGACGGGAACATTGGGTCTGTATATGGTAATCCTGTAAGCATAGTTCCATAATTATTGGCAGAATACACTGAGGAACCATCCAATTTGATATTTGACATCTCAACTTCACCTGGAAGAGAACATTGGGTCTGTATATGGTAATGTTGCAAACTTAGTATGCCTTGTTTTGTTTCTGATTACGTGTTTGAACACAATTTTAACAAACTTGACCACAAATTTGATCAACTTGACCACAATTTTGACCAACTTTACCTCGATCCGGACGCCTTTGGCCTAGATATTTTGAGAGAAGCAAATCTCTCCTCTATTATTGTACTCTTCTCTCTTGTCCGTAAAAGTAAGGTTTCAATTTTGGGTCTCAAATTCCGTTCCCTCTCAAATCCCCACTCTGATACATCTTTTAGATTTCAATTCCCTCTAGAATTTGAGAAACCTTTTCTAATTCCCTCTCAAATTTGAGAAACCTTTTCTTATTCCCTCTCAAATTTCATTTCCCCCCTTCTCAAATTTTCTGAATGATTTCAAATCTAATCCTTTTCTATAAACAGAGGGAGATGAAGATCTTAATTTCTTTCCCTTCATTCTCACCATCCTCCTTCGCGATTCTCACTTATACCCTTTTCTTCTTCCATACCTCTTACCTCGCATACATCTTTGTACCTCATTCATTCTCCATAGGTAATCTATGTAGCTTTTACTTTTGAATATTTATTTCAAATTAGGGTTTCTTTTTTGTTGGTTGGTATCTCCTTCATAGATTTACTTGTATGTTGTTATTTACTGCTTTGCAATTCTTAGTATTTGGTTGTTATCTCTTTCCATAGATTACAACCAAACTCAGGGTTTCTACATGGTTATGAAGTTTTTCTTCATAGGTTGTTCTTATTACTTTAAAATTATACCTTTGTTGGCTGTAATCTCCTTCCATAGATTTCAACCAGAATTTGGGGTTTTGTATTTTAGTTCACTGCTAGGTTTGCTCTCATTTTAGTTCAAATGCCTAATATGTTGTTTGTTGTTTGCTTTGTTTGGTATGAAGATGTTGTAAAGTCAGGATTCCCACTCTTCAGATCCCGTTGTGTCTACCAATGAAACTTGTTCTGCATCTGATGTTCGTAGTACTCCATCTCAAGGTGGTTATGAAAATGGTCCTCTATCTCATGAAGCTCCTCTATCTCATGATGAAACTCAATCTGATTCTGACTTGGAGGAGACACAACTTCCACCCAGACTCTTGGTGGAAATAGATGAACGTGGAAGACCATTTGGCGAATATGCATCAAAGTTTACAACTCGTGCAGGGGAACTCATTCGAGTTCACTGTCCAATTGACTACAAAGACTGGAGGCTCATTCCTGCAGCCTTCAAGGACCAAGTCTGGAACCTGCTCATGGTAACTTATTATCTCCTCTGCATTTCATTCTATGGTTTGCTCCACTTATACATATCAGTGTTTATAGACCAACTACCTAGTTATTGTTTATGGCTGACAAAAATACTTCATGGTTTCAGTACAAATTTTGTTTCGCATATGATGAGTCTTTTGTCAGGCCATTTGTCCAAAAAATATTTCCCCAGAAGTTTCGTTCATTCAAATGGGAGTTACGCCTTAACATTCTGAAAAAGCTTGAGACTCGGGAAGAGATGGATGCCCTTATGGTATTAATGATGACGTTTGGAAACGATTTGTGCATAATGAGTACCAGCCTGGCATGCAGGAAAAGTATGCTAGATATGCTGAGAACCAGCGGAAGAGAAGGATTCGACATTGTTTAGGTAGACTCTTCCATGCCAACAAATCCTACATAGTTGTAAGTACTTTCTAACCTAGTGGTCTTAACATTAAATTCTCAAACTATTTTATTTGGACAACCTTTACTGACCATATTGATTGTACAGGCCAAAAAAGAAGGTAGGGTTATTGAGTGCCATGGTGAGAGCTAGATGCTGGCTCATGTAGGTAAAAATGGAGCTGTACATCCAAGTGCAGTTGAAGCATATGTGAGTATTGGACCATCATATGTTATTCAGAGTTCAAATAAATTTAATTGTTTACAGTTTGGTTCTTTTGGATTTCAGGAAAAAGTGAAGGATGCCGTAGAAAAGAGAAATGCTGAATTCGAAGCTGTTTTGAGGCTGTTGTAGATATTACCAATGATCCAGTTACTGAAGTTTTTGGTGATGAATCTAATCGAAGTTATTTCCGAGGATTTTCATCGACTGTTACCAAGAAGCAAGCAATACAAGGAAAATTTGGTTCTTCAATAGCCGTGAGTGCAAAAGCCAATTCATTTACTCCAGTTGGTAATGAAGGCAAGATGGACATGATCCAAGAGGAGTTAAGTGTTCTCTCAAAGGTGAGCTTCAATATGTAATTCATTTATGTCCTTAATTTTTATAGTTAGAGATTATAATTTTTTTAATCAACTATTGAATTGAATGGGTTGGTTTTGGTTATAGGCTGTTTTCAGTTTCATGGCAAGCCAACAGAACAATGCCAATTGTCAAAGCAGGGCACAAGTCCCTGATATCCATTCCCCGGTCGTTCAACCTGGTGATGCTGCTAATACTATACCTGCTGAAGGAGAGCCTCAAGTTCGTCTTGTTAACAGAAAAAGGGAGACAGACGCAATAGGTTATGTGGTTACCGGCTTGCATGGAGAAATCTGTCACGGGTGAGTGTTAATCATGACGAGAGGAAGGTATGCATTGAGGGTGTTCTTGATGTGCACTATCCTGTACCCGATGCTCCCCAAGGCCCAGACAAATGCTTCACATTGGCTGATTATGTTTTAGGTGGATTTATAATCTGGCCTGCAAACCGGTTGGTCTTGCAACCCGTAGATTAAGCAGTTTGGAACTTATCTTTTGGTGCAGCTTTCCTTACTTTTTATACATATGCTGCTGCTTATATTTTGTTGTGTTTTTTTGATTTAGTCACTCTTTAGTTAGAGTGTAACTCTGAAAGCTTCTTAGTCTTGCCTGCAAACTGGTTGGTCCTGCAAGATCTAGACTAAGCAGTTTAAAACATAGTTTTTTTTCTAGCTTTCCTTACACTAATATATACATACTGCTGCTTATATTTTGTGGAGTCTTTTTTCACTCTCTAGCTAGAGTGTACCCCAAAAAAGTTCCTTTCAGTTTTCTGTCACTTTAAACATTTCTTAAAAATACACTTCTCCGAGTGTATCGGGTTGTACTCCTTTGTGTATATCTATATATGGATGTCTTTTATTTACTTGCTTTTATTTGTCCCCCCCCCCCTTTTAACTCCGCCATTTTAAATACCGGCCCCTAGCCCGGGTAAAGGAGGAGGGAAGAGAACCTTGTATCCTCTTCTGATATTTCATATCTTTTTTTGTCTGTTTTCAGGAACTTTGGTGTGGACAAGAATGTTGATACAGAAGTTTATCAGTTGTGTTTCTTTCATATATGCAAATCCCATGAGCATGGGATACCGCAGGTCGCCTTTTTAATCTCAGGTTTGTTACCCATACCTATTATGATCTCTTCAAATATATCATTTGCTTATTCAGCTGCCATGCATCTGACCGATAATTATTTGTTTTGCAAGGTTTCATGGATTCTAACACCTGAAGCTGGAGATTACCTACTATGGAGAAAGTTGGCAAGTTATTTTAATCTCAGGTTTGTTTCATTACCTATTATGATCTCTTCAAGCTACATCTATTCATTCTTTTCAAGTATGTGTTTTACATGATTTCTGCCAAAAGGTACAACTTACTACCATCGACTTTTCGGAGTGGAGATGTTATGGTCGTTAGGTATGCTATAATTGAAGGAGATAAAAGCAGCTAACCTGACGAGCAAAACATTCTCCTCTCTAATTTTACTGGTGACTGAACTATTATAATTATTAGTTTCCTGGTTATCATTCGCTACCTCCGGCTGATACACTTGCATGCTACAATTCTCTTTTTGTTTTGTAAGGTTTCACTGATGCTAACACCTGAAGATGGAAAATACCTACTACAAAGAGTTGACAAGTCATTGTAATCTCAGGTTTGTTTGTGTTACCTATTGTGATCCCTTTGAGTATGTGTTTCACATGATTCCTGCCAAAAAGTACAACTTACCACCGTAATTACAGTTGGTGGGTAAACTCTTGACACATTAGAGTTTCTTGCATTACTTACTGAAAATTTGGTTGACTGATGGTACCATTATCTTTGTTTTTCGAGAATTTATTAATGTGAACACCTGAAGCGGATCAATCCCACTGTGTGGAGGTCAATCATGAATCTGGTTAAACAAGCGAGACAGTGTTGGCCTTGCAAAGATGTACCAAGCGAGGGAAAGAACTTGTACCAAGCAAGACATTATTTTCTCTACTTCTATTAATTGGTGAGTAAAGTCTTGCTATATCAGTGCATTGTTTGTTGTCATCTTTATTTAACATATGAAACCATGTATATAAATTCCCAGTGACAAGTCTGTCAATATAAACTTTTGATGCTTAGGTTGCCATGTTCATATAAAAACAGTGAGAATGTATGCATTAGAAACTTGCTTATATTAGAAACTGCTGAAACACACAACCTTGTCATTTTCTTATAACATAGGGAACCATGTATGTTTTTTTGCCTCAAGCAGTTGTTTCACTCACATATACTTAGGTATCTGAATGAATGATGAGACAAATCTTGGTTCAATTGATTGGTCTATGATGAGAATGTATGTATTACAGAATGACAATGAACATGTAAATGAATCGCCGAAATTACTGAATGAATCTTTCTCTCCTATGAGAGCTATATCTAATTTGAGTTATGTTTCATTTTTGTTGTTTTGTCAGGATACTGGAATCGATGGAAATAGCTAATGCCATGAGCTGGTTAAGGCTACTCTGATGTCAAAGGACGACTTCTTTTGGTTGATCATGAACAACTTTTTTCCAGCCAAGGTATAATGCAGAACAACACTTTTATATTTAGAAACTACTGAAAAACACAACCCTTGTCATTTGATTATAACCATATAGGGAACCATGTATTTTTTAGGCTTAAGCAGTTCTTTCAATGTAAGAATGATAATCGTATATACTTGTGTATGTGAATGAATGAGGAGACAAACCTTGGTTCAATTGGTTGTTGTATGGATTTGTGAATGAATGAATTCCTTATGCTGCTAGAATGATAATGTATGTATTGTGGAATGAGATTGAATTCCAGAATAATTGAACGAATGAATTCCTTGTGCTACTAGAATGAGAATGTATGTACTGTGGAATTAGATTGAATTATGGGTTTCAGATTCAGTATTGCAGGTTCAGAAATGAATTGCAATGCAGCTTCAGAAACTAATTGTATTGCAGCTTCAGAAATGGATTGCATTGCATTGCAGGGTCCAATTATGGAAGCTTATTTATAACAGTAAAAAACGTTATTTATTTATTTTTGAAAACTTTTTTTTTACCAACGTCGAATCAACGTTATAAAATATGTTAGTAATTAGCACCCTGGCAAATTCATTACTGTTACAATGAATTGTCAACGTCTAAAGCCGTTAGTCTATATGTTACAAGCGATAGACACGTGGCAGACGACAAACGTTTCAGTCAGCTGTTACGAATCGAATCATTACAGCAAGCTGTTATATCCAAAATGTTACAATCAATCATCAACGTTTGAGGCCGTTACTTTAAACGTTAGAAACGATTGACATGTGTCGTACGGCAGCCGTTACACTGAGCTATCACGGTTGTGAATTGTTACAATAACTGTTAAATCCAATCCGTTACAATCAACTAAACAGCGATTAAAATAGTTGTTGTAGCTGTTACAAGGAAGGACAGGTGGCAATAAGTCAACCATTACACACAAAGTCAACGTTACAGTATCTGTTACACCGAACTGTTACAGGCTAACCGTTACGATCTGCACAATAACGGCTATCCATTACAACAAAATGACATCAGATAAATCTTGTGCTGACTAGATGACCGTTGGTGTATTTATTCAAACGAATGAAACAGTCATTTAATAAAAAATTATTGTAACAAAATGAACCGTTGATAAAATATTGTAACACTAATAATAACGGCACATTTCCAACGTTTTTTTGATGCTACAATATATAGATACTAACGTTTTTTCAACGTTATAAATTCCCTGATTTCGTGTAGTGACAATTGGACTTTGATGTTGTATAAGAATACTATGACACTGTATAACAACGATTGAGAGCAATTGTTTTCTTATTGTTATAGCTACGGATCTTCAACAACTATGATGCTGAGTTGAACACATTTAGAATCATTGGAGTACTTGGAAGTGACGAAGATTTCGAGTAATGTTGAAGAACCAAGGAGATCAAGCTTTTGGATGAGAAGCTACAAAGTTTATTTATTTTGTAATCCATATGTATTGATAGTTTTGTCACTAAAATTGACAAAGGGGGAGATTGTTAGAGCACTGTTCGGTCGAACTCGTAAGCGTTGTTTGTCAATGTTAGTGATCAAAACTATAAGTCTTGATTTCTAGTCTACTTATAGTAATGTCTCGGACTAGGATAGATTGTGTAGTTGATCTTTAGACTTCACGGCGTTCATCATTTGAAGACGAAGAACTACTAAGGAGAGCTTGTGGAACTTCATCAACAAAAGGTATGTGGAGACTGAAACTCATCTATCACTTGGAAAGTCTATTTCTACACTATCTCCTATGATGAGACAAAAGTCGTATTACTATATAGTTTCGATTATACACATTTGAGATTTCGAGCTGAGTTTAACTCGCTTACATATTTCTCGAAATATGTGTTGGTAAGCTTTCGCTTCAACCAAGTTCATCTTATATTCTTGACGAAAGTCAAAAGATGATCATATGAAAATCGCCGAGTAACATCTTACATGGTTTGTGTGATACAATCATTTGGTGTAGACTTGGAATGTTTTGTTATGATTATTTCAATAACTTGAAAATTGCTTTGATGCTAATAGTGTGTGAAAACGGCTATTGTCATCCTCTAAAAATGTTTCAATGATTGAAATAGAGTTTAGAACACTTAACCAACATTGGATTATAAACATGTTGTGCACTCTTGCATATATGTGATCCATGTCCGGGAACCATAGTATGCATACCCGTATGCGTACCTGTTGGTTTGAGAAGTCCGAGAACCTAAGTATGCGTACCTGTACGCATACTGGCATAAGGTTTGTGACCGGAAAATTCTGCTGGGTTTGGAGGTATGCGTACCCATTCGCATACTAGCGAAAACCAAACTTGGTCCCGCTACTTCAAGTATGCGTACCCGTTTGCGCACTTGAGTGGTTAAAGTTCTAAAATCTGTTGTAACATGAACAAATACATTTATATAATAAGGAATGCATTTTCTGCAAATCGTGGTTATAATGTTCATGAATTGATTCGAGTGAATCAAACCGATTTTGCTTCAATTGTGTTCTTGTATACTTCTATGAGAATATAGCAATTGAACAACTCTTTAACTAGTTTCATTTGAGTCATTTGAACTAGTTATGGTTAAGATGAATAAGGTTGATATGTGAGTGTTCATATAGCAACCTCGGTTAACTACTGTTGAGCCAACTTGGTGTACACGTTTAGGTACGGTTACATAAACCTAAATGAGGGTACATTTCATTTGTGTATAACAAGCTAAGTTCGATCTAACGGTTGAAAGATATTATCTTGGGTTTAATCAGGTTTTCATCTAATGGTGAATATTGAATGCGTTGTTACCAAGGTAACTTAGATTGCAAACCCTGATTTAAAAACTATATAAAGGAGAACTCTAGCAACTAGGAAACCTAATCCACACACCTTCTGTATGATACTAGTTGCGACTAGAGTCGATTCTCCTTTAACCTTTGGTTTTTCACGAAACCCCGTAGGTTAATGACTTAAAGACTTCATTGGGATTGTGAAGCCAGACCCAACTATTTTCTATGTAGTTGCGTGTTTTGTTCTTACTTTTACTATCGTGATTGAGTATTATCTTTGCTAAGATTTGCTTGAGATTTATCTCCGATAGGTAAGATTAAAAGTAGTCACAAACATCTTCGTCTCATCGTTTGTGATTCCACAATATCTTGTTTCGCTACCATACGATTAAGATTATTGTGAGGTGATTGATAATACTAGGTTGTTCTTCGGGAATATAAGTCCAGGTTATCAATTGGTTCCTGTGCACCTTGATTTATCAAAAGACGGAACAAAACTTGTAGGAATTTCTGTGGGAGACAGATTTATCTATTCCAATAGACTTTTCTGTGTGAGACAGATTTATTTATCAAGTCTTCGAGTTTGGGTCGTAGCAACTCTTAGTTGTGTGTGAGATCAGCTAAGGGAATCAAGTGCGTAGTATCCTGCTGGGATCAGAGGCGTAAGGAGCGCAACTGTACCTTGATCAGTGTGAGATTTATTAAGGTTCAACAACATTCCAGTCCGAAGTTCATTGGTAGTAGGCTAGTGTCTCTAGCGGCTTAATACAGTGTGGTGTTCAAAGCTGGACTAGGTCCCTGGGTTTTTCTGCATTTTCGGTTTTCCCCGTTAACAAAATTATGGTGTCTGTGTTATTTCTTTTCTGCATTATATTTTGTTATATAATAGAAATATCACAGGTCGTGCGTTAAGATCAATCAATTAGATAATCCAATCTTTGGTTGTTGATATAAATTGATTGACACTTGAACATTGGTCTTTGGTACCGTTCAAGTTGTTTCACATAATAATCAGGCTCGCGGATTTCTATCTGTTTGATTTGTTGATTACATTATGAAACATAGATATAAACTTTTTGATATACTTTTCTCTAGATTTAGTCTGACTGTCTAGTTGATTCTCTTGAAAGTATATCGGAGTTTGTCTATTCAGATTGCCGAACGAAATATTGGGTGTGGTTGTTAGACCCCCGCTTTTTCAATTATTTCCTTTTGTATATATTTCTTTTATTTATTAAAAAAAAAATATTTCAAAATACGCGTTGCACACACCAATTGCATCGTCGGAATTACCGAATTTAGGAAACCCGTGGAAAAGTACGTTGAACCCGTGCCTTGGGCCTTATGGAAGTTACCAGTCGAAATTCCATAAGCCTCAGCCTCGTACCTGTAGGTATATTTTGATGAGGTAGCCCAAGCTTACCTAATTTAGTAAGCCCTACATGTGCATTGCACAATTTACTTGCTGAACAATAATATTCTTGCTTGTGTATGCGCCGTTGGAAATGGGTAGGAAATAGACTTGAAGAAAACAACCTTTTTAATTTGAGTCCGACCCATTACACGAATCTAGGTGGTATTTCTATCTTTGTCGACATGGTTAGTGATGATGAAGTTCCGCCAACCAAAACCTTTAGGGACCATTTGAACCCGTCTAGAGTAGTGCGTGACCCTGGTGTTGTTTTACCGGCCACTACCGCTAAGTTTGATATTAAACCTGGGACAATTGGCATGCTACGTAAGTTTAGGGGGATAGAGAATGAGAACCCGTATACCCACATCCAAGACTTTGAGATGATTTGTGACACCATGAGTTATCCGAATGTCTCCAAAGACGTTATTAGGTTACGTCTATTCCCTTTCTCTCTTGAAGAGGGGGCTAATGAGTGGTATCACATCATTCCTTCTAAAACAATCACTACCTGGGATGAACTTGTAGAGGTTTTTGTTAAGAAATTCTACCCAAACCATAAGACTGCTACTTTTCGACAGTCTATCCAAACCTTTAAGCAGAAATTAGGTGAACACCTACACGATTATGTAGAAAGGTTTAATGAGTTGTTATACCAATGCCCACATCACGGCTTTGATATAGCCCACATAGCCCAAATTTTATATTAGGGCCTACATAGTGAAACCATAATGCAAGTAGAAACAATGAGTGGTGGAGAATTTACCCATCAGGACCCAGATGTATGTTTTGACGAGTTTGTTGAGCTAGCTGAAAAGACTAGACAATGGGATTTAATGAGGGAGCCCGAAATAACTAGGAACCCTATCCATATGGTCAATAGAGTTGATAATGGATCAGATATCCTTAGGCGTCTTATGGCCTTAGAGATGAACTAAGGGTCTAACCAGACTATGAGTTGTAACAGTGAGCCCAGAACCTATCCATGTACCATTTTTGGTGATCAAAGTCATATTGGACCTCACTATCCCCTGTTTTACCCTAGTGAAACTACCCGTGATCAGGTTAGTGTCTTACATGGAGGTTTGAGCTCTAAATATAAGAGTCGACCCAAGTTCGATCCCTATTCTAATACCTATAACCCTGGTTGGAGACATAACCCTAATTTTTCGTGGTCCAAAGGTCCCCATCGGGGTGCCCATCTGGCAACCCACCACCAGGTTTTTCTAGGAACCAAGCTCAAGTCCAAGAACCTAGTCCAGTTGATAAAAAAGGTGTCATCTCTAGAGGAAAATCTAAATCTTTTTATTGAACATAGTGTTATAAACAATGCCGAGGCTACCAAAAATATTAACCTTTTAAGTCAGAGGTTTGATAACTTTGGTCAGAAGTTCGATGACTTTGTCCTGATGAGTCAACGGTACCAACAAAATAGTGACCGAGCAATTAGCAACTTAGAGACTCAGATAAGACAACTTTCGAGCAGGCTAAATGATAGAGAGAATGGAAGATTTCCTAGCCAACCGACTCCAAATCCAAAAGGAGATAACCAGGTTAATGGATCAGGTAGTTCTATCCACAACGAACATGTCAAAGCAGTTATCACCTTTATGAGTGGTAAAACTTTAGAGAACTCAGTGAAACCACCTAAGGATAGTAATCCGTCTGAAAAAGAGACTGAAGTTGACCAAACTTCGTCTAAAGATCCTAATGGGCCTGAGAGTGTTACAAGTCTAAGTGCGGATATCCCTGAGAGAGTGTACACATCACCTGCACCATTTCCTCAGAGACTCGCTAAGAGAAAGCCTAGTACATATGCTGAAATCCTAGACATCTTTAAGAAAGTTAAGATCAACCTGCCCTTGTTAGATGCAATTAAACATGTATCGGCTATGGCCAAGTTCTTAAAAAAGATGTGCACCGTCAAAAGAGACATGAGTGTCCATAAAAAGGCATTTTTGACCCAACAAGTTAGTTCCATAATCTCACAAAAGTACCCAGTCAAATTTAAAGATCCTGGTTGTCCTACTGTCACATGTGTCATAGGTAAACAAAAGATAAAGAATGCTCTCTTAGATCATGGGGCTAGTGTGAATCTTTTACCGTTCTCGATATATGAACAACTTGGACTAGGTGAGATGAAACCAACTAGGATAACATTACAGTTAGCCGATAGGTCAGTCGAAATTCCACGTGGAATCGTTGAAGACGTTTTGGTTCAGGTAGAAAACTTTATTTATCCAGTTGACTTTGTGATTTTAGACACTCAACCTGTCTCTAGTCAACATATCAATATCCCAATCATCCTAGGTCGCCCCTTTTTAGCTATTGCAAATGCAGTCATACATTGTCAAAATGGCCTAGTAGAAATTTTATTTTGGGAATCAGAAAATCTCGGTGAACGTTTTTAAGGTGTTACAAGCCTCACTGGACCCTGAACACTATGAATCTATATACATGATTGATTCTCTAGTTGAGAATACATTTACCACTAATAGTGTTAGCGATCCTTTAGAGGCGTGTTTGGCCCACTTTGGAGCTTACTATGATGAGGATTGTCATTTTGAAGAATTTAAAGCATTGTTAGATTCTGCGCCAGTAACGAATTATGGAAAATGGCAGCGCAAACCATAACCTCTTCCTCCGACCATAGATAAACCCCTCCCATCATCAGTTAAGGCTCCCACCCTTGAATTAAAGCCGCTACAAGATACACTGAAATATGTATTTCTTGGTAATGAAAATACTCTTCCTGCCATAATTTCCTCTTACTTAGAGCCCGATCAGGAAAGTAGACTAGACAGTGTTCTCCATAAGCACAAGAACGCAATAGGGTGGAGTATAGTAGATTTGAAATGAATTAGTCCTGCTGATTGTATGCACCACATCTAACTAGAAGAAGGTGCCAAAACCTCAAGAGAAATGCAGAGACGTTTGAATCCTAATATGAAGGAAGTTGTTCGCACTAAGGTGCTCAAGTTATTAGATGTGGGTATCATATACCCCATATCTGATAGAAAATGCGTCAGTCATTTCTAAGTTGTCCCAAAGAAATCTGGGATTACAGTAGTTGCGAATGAAAACAATGAATTGATCCCTACCCGTGTTACTACCGGGTGGAGAGTATGTATAGTGAAAATACGAGGGTACCCAAATATACCTCAATCTTAAACTTTTCCACCTATAAGTCCTTTACCGAAAGTGATTGTCTATGGACTGAGTCGAGACAATACAACTAATCGGTTTACACTTCGTGTGATCGTCTATGGATACGATATCGAGACAATACGACAACAAGATAACTTGCGTGATTGACTATGGATACTGTCAGAGCATAGCTCGGTTGAACCCACCAAGCGTTGGTATGTCAAGTTTGGTTGTCATATTTTAGTGAATCAAAACTCATTTAAAGAGTCGCTTGATTATTTACTAGAGTTAACTTCGTATAGGTTAGCTAGAAAGTTACCAGGATATGAGACTTACAAGTATTACGTGAAGACTTGAAGAATGTGAAGAAGTAAAGAACTACAACGACGACATCATCCTTCCACTTGAGGTTAGTAATATTTGACTTGAACTTTTTCATTCCTAATGTATCTTTTAAGTCGTGCATATTGAAAACATAACTGCGAAGCTGTGAATGATTATACTCTAGTTAGACATAGTATTAAGGAATTACAATACGAAGTATAACGTCTATCTTTTGAACTTCGTATATAAGACATCGACATAATCGTATGAAGGCTATTGTGATTATGTATGGGTATGGGTGAAGATTTCGTCCTAGGAAACAATGTTTTACATTCGTTTAAAGGAAGTAAATTCATAAACTTGTTTTGTGAATCGAAAGGGAAATCGCTAGGCTTATTGGTATTGTTATTCATTACAAATCTTTTGAATTACCAATATGTGTGTTTAGTATAACCATTCATAACTTGTTTATGTATCTTGGTAAAACTATTCACAAGGCCTGACTTTTGTATTGGTATGACTTTTATTAGTGAAACTGATCTTAAGTAATCACCTGAGATGGTAAGATCGATATCTTGAAATTGGTGTGACTAAATAGTAGCCATTGGGTAACCGGTCCTAGTAAGAGGTGTGACCGATCACATGAGAGAGTGTAATCGATCCTTGTAAGAGGTTTAACAAGTTTTAGTAAGTTGGTGTAACCGATCCTATAACTTGGTCAACCGATCACAAGTTTTACCATAAGAAGTGGTAACCGATCCTAGTACTTAGTTAGCCATTTTATGGTAACTAGTGTAACCGATCCTAGTACCCACTTGGAGGTAGAACGGAAAATTTATGTTGAGGTAGAACCGTGAAACCCATTAATGGTGATTTGATAGGATAATCAATCACATAGTTCTTGGAAGTCGGTTGAACCAATTCTAAACTTTTTTGGAAGTGTGGCAAATCGGTTCCAAGATTGTAAATATGAAAAAGGATTTACAAAGTAAAGATGGCAACATACTTTGAACATGTGCAGTAACACTTATCTTTTATTGTCCAAAGATATTCCTTAATAGCTAAAGGAGAATCCCGGATCGAAATAAATTGAGAATCTTTTAATTAAGGTTTTTAGTTTTATATGCTTTTAATTTCCAGCAATTAAAATGCATATCTTTAGAAAATAAAAATTAGTAATGTGCATTTACTAGTTGGAGATTTTCTACTGAGATTTCGGTCAATATTTGGACAGAGCATTTCCAGGAATTATGAAAACCGTTTTTGCCCTTATTGCATATCTTTGAGAATATTCGGTTTTGGAAATTCCTTAGTGTCCAAACTTCCTTGTCTATAAATACTGAAGTTTGCATTTCTAGCAAACTAATCCTCATAGCCAGCAAAACTACCTAGTTGTGTTGTTACTGGTGGAGCCTCCTATTCGGATAGGAAAGTAATCTAATTAGGCGAAATTTCTTACGGTCGATCGGTTTAAAGACTTCTTTGGGATTGAGAAGCTCTATTAGTACCATTGGTGGGAAACTAGATAATTGCATTTTATTATTAGTTTTCGATTGATTTGATTGACTAACGGTTGTTGAAATTTGATTGCACCTAGTTTGTTTATGCTTGAGAATATTCTCTTCTGATATAAGATTCACTCAAACTAGATCGAAGTTTCGACGGGAGATCTTTAGACTGTTTGTAGATCTAAAGACGTCTTGTGATAATCCATTGTTAATAGACTCCGTTCTGTGTGTGATTGATCACAAGAGATTCAAGTTGTTTGTGTGCAGGTGTTTATTGAAGATCTAAGAAGATTTGAAGACGAATAAGATTTCTGATTTGGGTTCATAATCTTTGGTGTGCACAAAACTTGTTTCGGCTGGAAAGGGATCAAACTATAATCGGTTTATCTTTGTGATAGATTGGATTGATTAGTCGAGTAGATCGACATCAATACAATTCTTTGTGATTCAAAGTATTGATTGCAAAATCTAAACAATTACTTTGGTAGTTGTTATTGGATAGATCTAAGAACCTGACAAAGGAGTTTATTGGGATAAACGGAAGAGCCTTTTGTCAAACTCATATCACGTTGTTTGAAAAGAGTTGTTACCGAACATATTTGTTGTTCCTTTACTGTTTGGAATAAAAACCAAAGGAATTGTTCCAAGTGCGTGACTTATTGCAAGTTGGAGGCGCAGGGATACTGAGGGAACTAGGTGAACTATAGGTTTAGTTGCTTGGTCTAACCTATACGAAGTTGGTTTGATTTTGTATAGCGGCTTAATTCTGAGAGTATTCAATTCTGGACTAGGTCCCGGGGTTTTTCTGCATTTGCGGTTTCCTCGTTAACAAAATCTTGATGTGTCTTTTACTTTTCTATTTCCGCAATTATAATTGTTTATTATAATTAGAAGTAAAATACACAAACGTTAATTCCTATTTACTTGATAGCAATCCTATAGTGTTTGGTTAAGTCCGAACCTATTATCAAGTAAACATACTTCGTTGTTGTATTGTCTCGATCTTCGAAAAGTCGTTCTAAGCTTATATAGCTTAAAATATAATATAATCCAATGAAAAAAATATAATACGAAGATTTACTGGAAAAAAAATATAATATGGAGATTTTCTTAAAGAATCAATATCTAAAGTTTATATTAATTAAAGATTTAATACCTAAACAATAATAGAATTTAACGTTAACTGAAAATACTAAGACAAATCCCTCAACCTTTTTAGAGTTTGTGGTCATAGCAGAACGGTCTCAATATTTAGTTGGTCGTGTCATATTATAGTGTGTTAGTTAGTCGGGTCACAGTAGCGTGTTTAATTAGTGATCATAGTAGTCGGATAGGGCAGGGACCTACGGCCCCGGCGGTGGAGAAAATTTAAAGGAAGATATAGTGCCCACATATTTAGTTGGTCGTATCATATTATAGTGTGTTAGTTAGCCGGGTCACAGTAGCGTGTTTAATTAGTTGGATCATAGTAGCCGGATAAGGCCGGGGCCTACGGCCCCGGCGGTGGAGAAAATTTAAAGGCATATGTAGATTAGTGTGTTAGTTGCCTGTCTATAATAGTCGGGAGCATATTTATTTTATCGGGGGCATATTTAATTAGTTGGTCCCAATATTTAGTTGGTCGTGTCATATTATAGTGTGTTAGTTAGTCGGGTCACAGTAGCGTGTTTAATTAGTTGGATCATAGTAGTCGGATAGGGCCGGGGCCTACGGCCCCGGCGGTGGAGAAAATTTAAATGCAGATATAGTGCCACATTAAAGTTAGTGTGTTAGTTGGTCATGTCTATAATAGTCAGGAGCATATTTTGTTAGTCGGGTCATAGCAGAATGGTCCAAATATTTAGTTGGTCGTGTCATATTATAGTGTATTAGTTAGTCGGGTCATGCCAGAACGGTCCAAATATTTAGTTGGTCATGTCATATTATAGTGTGTTAGTTACTCGGGTCACAGTAACGTGTTTAATTAGTTGGATCATAAGAGCCAAGTTAAAATGTCTAATAGGAAAATTAAACAGATCTTTGAAAAGACTGTAAACCCTACCCAAAAGGATTGATCTTTGCTATTAGTAGAAGCTTTGTGGGTTTGTTGAACCGCTTTGAAGACTCCACTAAGGATGTCTTCGTATAGACTTGTCTTCGGAAAATCCTGCCACTTGCTTGTAGAATTAGAACACCGAGATTATTGGGCCATTAAACAGCTAAACTTTGACCTATCCCTTGCTGGTAATCACCGTAGACTTCAAGTCAATGAGTTAGAAGAAATTCGTAATGATGCTTACCAGAGTGCGAAAATTTACAGGGAGAAAACTAAGATTTTTCATGATAAATCGATTATTCGAAAGACATTTGAGCCAGGTCAAAAGGTTCTCCTTTACAATTCTCGTTTACACCTTTTTCCTGGTAAGTTAAGATCTCGGTGGTTTGGACCATACTTTGTCAAAATTGTTTTTTCTCATGGGGTAGTTGAAGTTGAAAATCCGAAGAATGAAGAAACTTTCAAGGTTAATGGTCAACGGTTGAAACCGTTTTTGGAGTTACCTAATCATGCAATAGAAGAATCAGAACTATAGGATCTTATCTACCAAGATTAATGTTAACAGGTAACGACGTTTGGCTGAAGACACTAAACTTAGCGTTCTATGGGAGGCAACCCATACTCTTGTTGTATATTAGTGGAATTTTGTTTTTATTGTTCCCCACATAAGGATTGCTACGCTCCATGTACTATCTTTCTGACTTCTCTCTTTAATGATTCCTCTTGTTACTTATATTTTTATGTTGCACTTTAATTTGAAACATTGAAGATAATGTTAGATTTAAGTTTGGAGGTGAGGGAAAAACTTTTAGTCAGTTTTTAATAAAACAAAACAAAATATTATATATATATAAAAAAAGAACTTGAGAGCCCCACTAACCAATCTAAGTGGATGGAAACTCTTGGTTGTAGGAGTTGAGGAACCCAATATCAGAGTTTATTCATAAAAAGACATAGTTCAGGTGTTAGAATGGAATCATCACAGTACGTTCTGTTTTTATTTGATAACTTATATGTTTCTCTAAGTGATTTGGTGGGACACACGCATCGAATTGTTACAACTGCCGGGATGAAGTAGAGTGATTGGGTTACTAAAAGAATAATAAAGAGGCCAGACCAATCAAACCAAACGGAATAATTCTAAAAAAAAAAAAAAACTTGGATAGCAATATGTGTGTGTTCTCTCTGTCTCTGTCGCCTAAACAAGCGTGGAACGCAGGATCCGTGGGAATTACCATGTAATCTGCTGACAAGAAGCATTGATGTAATTTTAGATAGTGGTAAGAATGAGTTCGTAAGACTTGTGAAAGCTAGATTAATTTAAACTAAAAGTAGAGAAAATTTTAATCCAAATTTGTTTTTTTTTTAGAGTGAAAATAACCAAGACACTAGATTCCACTATTACACATGAATAAATGATGATAAAGATTCCAAAACTCTAATTATTTTTAAAATTTCTTTTTCTTAATTCACAAATTATCAAGCATATTCTCAAACATTAATTGTATCCCTTAAGCATAGATTATCTAACCAAAGCATAACCTATCTAATTGAATCACAACTAATTAGGAAAAATTATGCAAATAATTAAAATTCTGCAAAGCAGTAATTTGAGTGAATTATAAATTGCAAAATTAGAGAAAAGTAAAATAATTACCAATTATTCATGCAACAATAGCTTCCTCCATGCCTTGGTTACGCGAGAATTAGCTCATCATTATCATGAAAATATGCTCAAAATTCATCTTTATTAATGCTCAAAAATGGTTCTCAAATGATGAAATAGGAGAAAAATTGATAAAAACCGGGTTTGTAACACTTTTGTTCGTTACAAACCGAGCTGTTACAGAGAACGATAAAAATGAAGTGTTGTTGACACTGTCGCAATACGACCCACAAACAGTTGTCGTTGTCACTGTTGAAGAACGACGGTTACCTTGCGTCCAATGTTCTTCGTGTTCTTCACAGCAGCAGAAAATGGAGTTTTTTTTCTGCCACTTGATTTCTCGACTCTCTGGTTCTTCCTAACTGCTCCCAACTCTCTCTATCCATTCTCAGAATCCCCAGAAGCGTATATATACCCATTTGGACCGAGAATAAATCATAATCTCGGAAATCAATCAAACATATTTTCTTTTACTCCCATGCAAGATACGATATCATATCTCTGCTCGCTAAAATCTTCAACTGACACACTCCAAATTGACTGAAACACGTTCCAGAATGAGTAGACAACGTTGTAGACTCGTTCATTGCTCCAAGAATAGCCAGAAATCCCGAGAATCTCTCTCTGCATACACGAACTTCCCTGTATTCGTCCCACCGTGATTATAGCCAAATTTCTTCGAATATGAAGGACTTACCAGTCCTGTGTGAGTGTAACAGGCTGTAATAAGTCGATTGGAGTGATTGAATCTCGCCACAGCTCCTCCAAATTCAAAACAGAAAACTCCGCAGGTGAACAAAATTTGAACCTGCATTTTCCCGCCAAATTTTTTTAAACCGTGAAGAAGAAGGGTGTCCCCCTAACCAAGCCGGGGGTGCGAATAGCAGGTGCCCAACTGAGGTGCCCCTTATCCAAACTGAGAGTCCGAATAACAAATATCCTCCAGGGGTGCTCCGCATAATTTTTCGAGCCGATTTTTCCAAAAATGTTTATTTCCCAAAAATACCTACAAACACATAAAACACCATAATAAGTATAAAAATGGGTACTAACAATATACACAATAGAGATGAAAACAGACACATAAATGCGTCTATCAGTAATCAATGAGAGTATGCCAACCAAGGAGATTCTTTAGTGTCGCTACTAAATTCTGCACAGGTAGCTAGGGTATGGAGTAAAAGGTTTTGTGGGTACACTTCTTGTAAACCCTCCCGAGACTATAACTCGGCCACTAGGGTCACCTAAGGGTTTAAAGGCTTATTGCACATTCTAAGTGCAATCGCGATGCCTGCGATAGTGAGCTAGGATTTTATTTTGTAGATTAGATTTTCTCGAGGACTAACAAACAATAAGTTTGGGGGTATTTGATAGACGCATTTATGTTTCTGAATTGTCCTCAATTTTCAATATTGTTAGTGCTCTATTTTGTACTTATTATGGTGTTTTATGTGTGTGTACGTATTTTTGGAGAAATCGGCCAGAAAAGTGTTAAAGCACCCCAACTTTGGATAAGGGCACTCCCAGAAATGTCCCTGAAGATTTACTAAAAGCACCCCGGAAATATGTTGGAGGTACCCGGAGAAAATTACTAAAGGCACCCGAAAAAATTGATAAAATCACCCGAGAACAACGTGGAAAAATAATTGAGCTACTTGGAATATGCAATTAATAAAGGAAGGAAATGATAAATGGGAACGTGCAAAACTTAGGCTAATTTATGATTTCATGTGCCTGTTCCTTGCCACATTGGGTCAGCTCCAATATCTTAAAGCTCAACGTTTTTTATTTATGTCCACATATTTTGGACACGCAATTAAAGCTTAATTGGAAATCAATGGTGAATATGAAAGTGAGATGTTATTTTGGGAAGAAAGTTGAACAAGAATGACGACAATATATACTTGTTACCTTACTGGTGATATGGATGGAGTCATTTCATTATATAACTATGACAAGTGATATTGGTGGAAAGAATTCAGTACGTCATCTTTTGATTTGGGCAACAAGTGATCACGTAATGGCTATACAAGGGAATATATCATATGAGATTTATTAATTAGATGGAAGTTTCCATAAGTGGAATTCTTTTAGAAGATATAAAAGGGGGAGTTGGTGTATGCTCATGTTTTCATCCTTAGTTTGGTCGGCTACTTACTCAATTAATTTGAAAAGAAAAGTGAGGTGCTAGCTACAGACGAAGAAGGGGAAGAAATTAATTGTTCTTGAAGACTTAGAGCAGACGTGAATTAAATATAAGAAGGTGAAAAGTCCATTGTAATCCAAAGAGTATTGATCAGGTTTCTCAACGTACCGACGAAAGTGCTTTTCCCTGTAAGCAATTCTGTTTTAATTAATACAATGGTTAATCTTTATTTCTTTATATTTCTTGCTATGAGTAGGTGAATATATTTTCTAGGGTTTTGGAATAAGCTATTTTCGATGCGTAAATTTTAGTAATTATTTTCTTTGACATATTTACTCCAATGTTGTGTTTTCAATTTGTCTAAATTTTTTCTCTTCTTTATAAGCTGCGTAAAAATCGTTTTGGGTAGTTTAAGCTACCGATCTTTTATAAGCGAAGGAAAATTAGGCCTTAAAATAGCTACGAGAGTCATATAAAGAGCTTGTAACGTTATATCTTCCAGAGCATGAGATTGAGTTCGAAATTGTTTTGAGTAAAGTAGGAGTATTTTGTCAAAAAAACTGTTATTGAATTTACAAATATTAGAAGTAGTGGAATCCAAAACCCTAGATTGATCTCTCCTTGGTAAAAAAAATCAATTTTAATTAATTAGTTTGTTTTAGTTTATTTTAATAATCAAAAACCAAGTCTTTATAAAAGTCCGAGCAACGAATCATTTTCTTACCATAATTAAAACTACTAGTGCGACAGCGAGTTAAGATTTTATTTTGAAGATTCGATTTGCTCGGGACTAGCAAATACTCCCTCCGTACCTATTATATAGGCGGAATTTTCATTTTTCCTTGTACCACTATATAGGCGGAGTCCAATTTTCAAAACGACATTTTACTTCCACTACCCCTATTTATTTGCTTAGGAATCATCAAATTGAGTGTATGTCTCTAACATTGGATATATAATTAAGGGTGAAACAGGAAAAAACATAGAAATGTATAAAATCAAGAAAGTTTCTTAATCTAAGAGCTTTTGTCTATTCCGCCTATATATGTGGTACGGAGGGAGTAATAAGTTTGAGGATATTTAATAGACCCATTTATGTGTCTATTTTGATCTCGATTTTCTATATTATTAGTTACCATTTTTGTACTTATTTTAGTATTTTATGACTTTGTAGGCATTTTTGGAGAAAATAAGCTTTTGCTGAGAAATTGGCTCGAAAAGTGCCATTTGCTGAGAAATTGGCTCGAAAAATCTTTTGAGCGTGTCACCATGAGGAGCTAAACCTCAACACTATGATGACGGAGGAAGCCATATTTCATGCATGCGGTAATTATATTTAATTCTTTTATGACTTTTTGCATTAATTATTAATCGTTTTATGATTTTTATTGAATGGTTGTGATTTCAATTGATGGGTCATGCTTAGCTTAAGTGTTTTGATGTCTCATGCTTTCGATTTACAGTTATTGCTTTCAAAAATCTACTTTGGCAAAGAATCAGAGTCAATATTTTATTATTATTTGAGCTATTATTGTTTGGAATAAATATATGAGTCACATGAATGAGTTTTATGGTGGAATCCTGAGTCCCAGTCTCTCGTAATACTATTATCATCTTGTACGTATTTTCTTGTTTGATTAAGAATTAAATCTAAAATCAAATCTTTATAAGTCTGAGAATCGAATATTTTCATATCACTTTTCTACAACAACTTAAAACCACATCAAATGTGTATTAACTTTCTCTAACTTGTGTTCCGTCCCTCATAGAACTCACATGATTTCCTTTTATAGCCAAGCTAACCATCTCGGGTATCTTAGATTCTATGGAATATTTTATCTAGTGTTTTCGGGTGATTCCCCGATCGTATTGGTCTGCCTACTCGATTAACTTATCCGCTAGTTGACCGTTCTGACCAAGGTAGTCAATATCTGTTGCACAGGCCGATATTAAAGGTTTTTATAGGATATCGGAAAAAATCTTTACAATATTGAAAATATCGGCGATGTGAAGGAGAAACGATAAAAACGCGTGTATCGTCCTGTACGGATCGATATATCGATTTCACTTGTACATTGATAATATAGGTTTCACTTGTACACTGATATATCACTAATGTATTTTGTCTTTTTATTATGATTTCTTGAACTTTTAGTTCAAGAAAGTAACTCCACTAATTTTGGTAACTTTTTTTTTTTTTTATCAGATTAATTTTGGTAACTTCATATATGATTATGGTGGATGTAATTACTGTAAATGTGATGTTGGTGGGCTAACAAACATTCAATGCTTGGTTTTATCATTGATAGTACAAGGCTCTAATAAACCACCTCTTATTTTGTAAGGTTGAAGTATGTTTACTACAATTTTTATTTTCTACTAGATTTTGTGCCCGTGCTACGCACCGGGTACCCGAAAACCATCCACCATCATTTTTTTCTATAACCATATTTTTGATTTTTTTCTTCTTTTAACCATATTTCTGGTTTGGTGTGACGTGGCTTCGCCTCGGCCAGTGGTGCATTTTTTATTTGTGTGGCTCGGTTTCGCCTCGCCCCGATACATGCTTAGGATTTTTGATTTGGTGCGACTCGGCTTCGCCTCTCCCCAATGCATACTTAGGATTTTTGATTTGGTGTGGCTCTGCTTCGCCTTTCCCCGTCCCAATGCATGAAATTTGAGGCAAATTTCAATTAGTTACCCTTGAAACAAAACCACCCCTTTATTACCGGCAACATACAATTCACTAAAGATGGAGCTAAATTCTATCATTATCGGTATCGGGATTTTAACATCCTTATTTTCATAGCAAGGAACTTAACATCGCTATACCCGTTATCCATATAGGCTGTAAATTCTTATTTCATAGCAAGGAACTTAACATCGCTATACCCGTTATCCATATAGGCTGTAAGTTCTTATGTCAAACCACATCTACTAATTGTGTTGTTAAACATGTCTTCAATTTTCTAACATCAATAGATCAAAAAAAAAAAAGTAAAATAAAGAATATGTTAGCTGGAAAAAGAAAAATTGACAGTAAAGATCACTTCGCGAATCAACATTAATCCGGCAACAGACAAAATACTTAATCAATGGGATTATAACCCAGGATCATCCCCCAAAGGGTACATAGCTAAAAACACCATCACGGAAATGCACGAAGTATTTCTAGTCATAACTATAAATTTATCTGTTGGAATCAAAATTTATCTTATCTGTGTTAGCAAACTTATCTCACCCGATAAGCATAGGCATATGCGAATGGGTAGTGCTTAAACTTCCATCAAAAGTAGCCTTCTTTAGTTCACAACCATTCTTGCCAGTTCCTCCCTCCTCCTTTCTTCTCACCTCCAAGTCTCCAACACCACTACCTTTCTCTTTCGTACCACCACCATCTTTTCCTTTGTCATCGTCTTTCTTGGGTGGAACAACCACAACATCTCTCCTGGGTTTCTTTTTTTATGTCTTGCTGTAGATATCAGCAGCATAACGTCCTGCAAAACCTAGTTCGATAGCTTGTCACGAAGAGTACAATCAGCTTTGAAATATATCAATGAGACCTAATCAAAATCAAATCAACAACCCAAATAATGAATAAGAAACAAAACTTTGAGACACGGGACACTATAAGAACAAACTCCGATTAGCATATGATGAAAGACGATCTAATAGGAGATTCCACTTCATGAGCTGGTTTTCAGATGACTTTGGAATAGTAGTATTAGCAAAACAACATAATCAACAAAGTAGAAACCCCTATAAATTCAACAATCCACAGTCAACAAATATAAAAACTTGAAGCAAAGTAATCCAAGTTTGCAGAATTAACGTCGTTGCCCTGTGAGATATTTAATACATAAGAGAATCTCTTGAAAAATTTCTTCAAGCTCGATGGTGTCAATTTTTCTAAACTTCTTTGTCCTCATAGCGAGTTTCTTCTGTTGGTACATTTTTTGTACCTAGGGTACTAAGTCGTTTAGAAGAATGATCTATGGAAACAGGATAACTTGAAACGTAAAGAAAACCAAAAATGCTTGGACTGTTCAACTAAAAATATAATGGAGTTACCCATTCAAGCATGACTACCTTTTGGCTCTCTTCCTTTCTTGTGTTATGTTCAAGAAGTAGCATTCCAAATTCAAAGACATCACTCTTATCGGAAGATTGACCTCTTCAAAAATAATCAGGATATGGACCACCGTTCTTCATACTGCACCTGTCGCGTGTGAATTCTGATGATCTAATGGTTGGCTAAACCAAAATCTCTAACCAAAGGTTCACAGTACGCATGCATCAAGTAGAATATTGGGAGCTTTAACATCCAAGTGGCAGTGTCTCATTTTATGTTCGTATTGAACCAAAACTGAACTGCGTCATGCGAAAACCAAAGTCACAAAACAGAGAGGAGACGAATGCAAGCATACCCTGACATATCATGGATAGCGCCAAAAAGGTAACTACATAAACGCAACAATATTAGGGAACAAAATACATGAGCTGGATGCAAAAATGAAAAAAAAAAACTTACAAAATCCCATGCTTTGCCCCACCATTAGAAGAGAGCTCAAACTGAACCAAAACCAAACTGCATTGTAACCAATCTAAATCCTCACGAAAGGACACAACGGTGCTTGGAAAAGACACTCTTCATTATTTGTACAGTTAGGCCCGTTTCACCACAAAGCAAAGATTCTACTCCAATTAATAAATTAATAATACACAAAAAGCCAAAAAATTAACAGCGTTCATCTAATAGATTCCATACATACAGTAATTGGAGCAAGAGAATTGCAGCGCCAATGGTAGAAAACCATGGTTCTACTGCAAAACATGTTTGTCCCTAATCAGACCCAACACCAATGTAGTGGTATGTTTTCCATCGGTAGCTGCTTGTAAGATGAAAGAATCTCATATGCTTGACATTAATTTATCAAATTACTGACCAAAGAAAACTAATAAATTTCTTCAAACATATAGACGGTAAAAAAATATGATGCCAAACTTACTATGACCATCCAGAGCTCTCCCGAGCACAGCTCAGTCAACCATCGCTGCCTCATCATCCATATTTTGTTTCCGTGTGTGGAAACACAATCCCGACTACCACCAGATAACAGCAGCATCTCCACCTTCTCAATCAACAACCACTTATCTTCATCACCAGCGACTCGAGCTCAACCATGTACAACAATCAGTCCATATGAGTGATCAATAGCAACAACAATAAAAGGAACTGCGGCATGTTAAACCCACCTTCTAGTGTTTGCTAGGCGCTAGCTCAAGAGAACTGGCATTTTGCAAAAACACCTGCTATTGAAATCTAGAACTCTTACACAGATACAAAATTCAAATTCAATTGCCAAAAATATGTACAAATTAAGCATCCAAGATTAATTCAAGATGAAAATCCTAAAAATACTCAGCTCTTTCACCCAAAAATATTAAGAAGGTATCTTTTTTCTACACAATGAGATTAAGCATTTAATAAACATACACGAAAGGAATAGTTAAATACAAATTCTGCAATCTATTCTTTTGAATATAAAATGCAATCAAAGTGAAGTGAATCACATGAGAAAACCATTATGGAACATACAGCTGAGTTGAGTTGAGCTGGCAATCCCTGATTCCTCATGCTTGTTAAGAAACTCCTTGTCGTAAAAAACAACACTTGAGTGGTACTCTGACGATTCTGGTCCAATTGAATCTGCACTTAAATATGTATGTTCTTCAACTGGTATAATTGAACCAAATTGGTGCTGAGCTTTAAACCCTAAAAATCAAACTTAAAAACCCATAATTGAAGCTTAATTGAATAAAAAATCAAAAACATACCAGAAAACCCTACCTGAAACCTTCACCGCCATTAATGGAACCTTAAAACCTGGAAAAAAATACTGACCGAATCCATTTGAAACTCCATCCCCCCATCCCCTCTTAATCTCTAGGTTTCAAGAACATCAACTGAGCTTCTTTCTTGCTCATCTTCCTATTAAAAGCAAACCCAACACCCTACATCTGATCAGCAGCGATACCAATTTCTCTGCAGCAGTGGGCTGAAATTGGGGAAGTACAGAAAAGAAAGGAAACTGGGAATTATTTCCTTTGTCTCGACCTAAATGGTATCTCAGTTGGGGTTAAAGTTTGACGGAAGTTTTGTATACCTAACCGGCGTTAGTAATGTCCAGTTAAGTATTTGGTGTAAACCAAGTGTAAGTAATTAATTAACTGTAAATACTCACATAAGTGTTGTATACCCACGTTTTTGCTAACGGTGTTACTAACGGCCAGTTAAATACATTATGTAAACATAGTGTAATTCAAATTTTAATGCTCTAACCAATAGAGTCCTGCCACTTGTCCTCTCCAGAATTGCTCTAGTTCAATGCTTTTATCTCATTTAATTTGAGGGGGGTGTCACACTTACCGTGCGACGTGGGAGCTCATATGACTTAGTGTTTTAAAGGAATGGAGATTATGGTTATATCAATATTTTTTTTTGTTTGATAAATAATAAATATTTAAAAAATCCTAATGATGTATCGCCTATAAAAATATATATTATCATTTGTATAGGTGTATAGGACCCGACCGATACGATACCGATACACGATATTAACTACTTTGGTTCTGACACTTCAAAAAATGCTTCAACGCTCTCTTTGATCTTCATCGTTCATTTGAATCCTTTTTTTCTACATGTCACAATCTTTTTTTTTTGGTATAAATATCTCGATTGTGACAAACACCTGGGGTAAGATGATTGTAATGACCCGAACCTGCACTGATATTGTCCCCACTTAGCCACTGTGGACATCCGACAGTGTGGGGGTTTTCAAGGGGCATCGCTACGATCATCCGACAATAACTTCCTGGGAGGTCACGCATCCCTGGATTACTCCCGCCCGAGCACACTTAACTGCAGAGTTTTCTGCCAACTATGGAGCCAATTATGCTGAAAAGGTCTCGATATAATGTAGATGTTCCTTACCTCTTGTGAGACCAGTATCTAGCTCAACGACCTAGCATACTCGACCCTCCACCAATACTATCCCCACTTATCCACTGCGGACATCTGACAGTGTGGGATTTTCAATGGGCATCGCTGCGGTCATCCGACACCAACTTCTCGGGAGGTCACCCATCCCTGGATTACTCCCGCCCGAGTTTTCTGCCAACTATGAAGCCAATTATGCTGAAAAGGCCTCGATATGATGTAGACGTTCCTTGTCTCTAGTGAAACCAGTATCTAGCTCAACGGCCTAGCATACTCTCCTACCCGAGCACAAGTGAACTGTCCCTAATTGGATCCCAACTAACACTGATATTGTTCCTGTTAGAGCATAGCTCGGTTGAACCCACCAAGCGTTGGTATGTCAAGTTTGGTTGTCATATTTTCGTGAATCAAAACTCATTTAAAGAGTCGCTTGATTATTTACTAAAGTCAACTTCGTATAGGTTAGCTAGAAAGTTACTAGGATATGAGACTTACAAGTATTACGTGAAGACTTGAAGAATGTGAAGAAGTAAAGAGCTACAACGACGACATCATCCTTCCACTTGAGGTTAGTAATATTTGACTTGAACTGTTTCATTCCTAACGTATCTTTCAAGTCGTGCATATTGAAAACATAACTGCGAAGCTGTGAATGATTATACTCTAGTTAGACATAGTATTAAGGAATTACAATACGAAGTATAACGTCTATCTTTTGAACTTCGTATATAAGACATCGACATAATCGTATGAATGCTATTGTGATTATGTATGGGTATGGGTGAAGATTTCGTCCTAGGAAACAATGTTTTTACATTCGTTTAAAGAAAGTACAATTCATAAACTTGTGTTATGAATCGAAAGGGAAATCGCTAGGCTTATTGGTATTCTTATTCATTGCAAATCTTTGGATTACCAATATGTATGTTTAGTATAACCGCTCATAACTTGTTTATGTATCTTGGTAAAACTATTCGCAAGGCCTGACTTTTGTATTGGTATGACTTTTATTAGTGAAACTGATCTTAAGTAATCACCTGAGATGGTATGATCGATTTACTGTAATTGGTATGACCAACTATAGACATCTGAGAACCGATCCTAGTAAGAGGTGCAACCGATCACAAGTAGGGGAATCGATCCTTGTAAGAGGTGCAACAAAATCTTAGCGATTGGTAACCGATCCTATGACTTGTGCAACCGAATACAAGTTAGATACCATATATATGTGGTAACCGATCCTAGTACCTAGTCAACCAATTTTCGGAAAGCTAGTGTGACCGATCCTAGTACCCACATGGAGGTAGAACCGAAACTTGTTTTTGTAGAACCATGAAACCCATGATTGGTGATTTGATAGGATAATCAATCACATAGTTCTTGGAAGTCAGATGAACCGATTCTAAACTTGTTTGGAAGTGTGGAAAATCGGTTCTAGGATTGTAAATATGAAAAAGGATTTACAAAGTAAAGATGTTGACATACTTTGAACATGTGCAGTAATTCTTATCTTTTATTGTTCAAAGATATTCCTTAATAGCTAAAGGAGAATCCCAGACCGAAATAAATTGAGAATCTTTTAATTAAGGTTTTTAGTTTTATATGCTTTTAATTTCCAGCAATTAAAATGCATATCTTTAGAAAATAAAAATTAGTAATGTGCATTTACTAGTTGGATATTTTCTACTGAGATTTCGGTCAATATTTGGACAGAGCATTTCTAGGAATTATGAAAACCGTTTTTGCCCTTATTGCATAACTTTGAGAATATTCGGTTTTGGAAATTCCTTGGTCTATAAATATTGAAGTTTGCATTTCAAGCAAACTAATCCTCAGAGCCAGCAAAACTACCTAGTTGTGTTGTTATTGGTGGAGCCGTCTATTCGGAGAGGAAAGTACCCTAATTAGGCGAAATCTCTTACGACCGCTCATTTTAAAGACTTCTTTGGGATTGGAAAGCTCTTCGAGTACCGTTGGTGGGAAACTAGATAATTGCATTTTATTATTAGTTTTCGATTGATTTGATTGACTAACGGTTGTTGAATTTTGATTGCACCTAGTTTGTTTATGCTTGAGAATCTTCTCTTCTGATATAAGATTCACTCAAACTAGATCGAAGTTTCGACGGGGATCTTTAGACTGTTTGTAGATCTAACGATGTCTTGTGATAATCCATTGTTAACAGACTCCGTTATGTGTGTGATTGATCACAAGAGATTCAAGTTGATTGTGTGCAGGTGTTTATTGAAGATCTAAGAAGATTTGAAGACGAAGAAGATTTCTGATTTGGGTTCATAATCTTTGGTGTGCACAAAACTTGATCGGATGGGGATCCAACTATAATCGGTTTATCTTTGTGATAACCTTGATTGATTAGTTGAGTATATCGGCATCAATACGTTTCTTTGTGATTCAAAGTATTGATTGCAAAGTCTTGATAATTACTTTGGTAGTTGTTATTGGATAGATCTAAGAACCTGACAAAGGAGTTTATTGGGATAAACGGAAAAGCCTTTTGTCAAACTCATATCACTTGATTGAAAAGAGTTGTTACCGAACAGATTTATTATTCCTTTACTGTTTGGAATACGAACCAAAGGAATTGTTCCAAGTGCGTGACTTATTACAAGTTGGAGGCGCAAGGATACAGACGGAACTAGGTGAACTATAGGTTTAGTTGCTTGGTCTCAAATATATGAAGTTGGTTTAGATTTTGTATAGCGGCTTAATCCTGAGAGTATTCAATTCTGGACAAGGTCCCGGGGGTTTTCTGCATTCGCAGTTTCCTCGTTAACAAAATCTTGCTGTGTCTTTTACTTTTATATTTCTGCAATTATAATTGTTTTTATTATAATTAGAAGTAAAATACACAAACGTTAATTCCTTTTTACTTGATAGCAATCCTATTGTGTTTGGTTAAGTACGAACCTATTATCAAGTAAATATACTTCGTTGTTGTATTGTCTCGATCTTGCATCCATAGTCAATCACACAAGTTATCTTGTTGTCGTATGTCTCGACCTCGTATCCATAGACGATCACACGAAGTGTGAACCAATTAGTTATTGTCTCGACTCAGTCCATAGACAATCACTTTCGGAGAAAGGACTTATAGGTGGAAAAGTTTTAGATTGAGGTATATTTGGGTACCCTCGTCTTTTCAGTTCCCACTTGGCCACTGCGGTTATCCAGCAATGTGGGATTTTTACCGGCACTACTGATTTTATCGGGAAACAACTTCTCGAGAGGCCACCCATCTTATGACTACTCCCGGCTGAGCACGCTTAACTAAGAAGTTTTTTTTCTCTCCAAAACTTAGTAATTTACACCCATCAGGCCTCGATGTTAGGAAAGGAAAAACCATTACTTATATTCCATTTAGAGAACCACAGACGAAACAGGGGTATTACAATGATCTCGTGCTACTGTAGATACACTTTATTACTTAGCGAGTGTCTCATATGTTTTCCACGCGTCCATCAGATTGCAACTACTATTTCATCTAGTAGTCAACCACATAAATTGAGCATAAATGAAAACGGAAATCATAAGACAAAAGTAAAGTGCAAAGATAAAAAAAAGAAAAAGATTGGACACAAGTATATAACGTAAGTGCTATTATTCATCAGTGTTTCAAGATTGATGAAGTTCAGTAAGGGTATTGAGAGTGAATATCTTTCTCATGTTCCTCCTGACCAAAAGTTCGCCCTTTCTTGACCTAATCTCTTTCCTTTTGTAAGGAGAAAAATAATCTCTTTCCTTACCTTATCTTAACATTGAAGCACTCTTGGAGTTGTTACGGTGTGTGTCGTTATAAAGTTGTATCCTGCTTCGTTTCCCAATATGAATCAATGTTCTTAAACCCGGACCGGACGTCAAACCATTTAAGTTACTGGGTCAGGGTCAACAAGTCTAACCAGTGGTTCAACCGGGGGTCACTGGGTCATATATATAAATAACTATTTAACATTCTAGCTTATCCTTAACATTTTAAACTCATGTAAAACACCTAAAAAAGCTAGGGGATAGGGATAGACACGTGAAAGTATAGAAAGTAATTCATTGTCCATTTCTTTTACCTCTTTATGTCCCCATATTTTCCAAAGAATGTTGTCATTTTCTACGCATTTTCTATTCGTCTCTCATCACCTCTCTCTCCCTAACATAACTCCCTCTAATATATTCTTCTCTTATCATCTCTCTCCCAACATAACTCCTTCTAAGTTCCAACTCTCTGTGCCTCTCAATCTACCACAGCTTTAAAAGAGATATAAGATTTATTGTATTCATTAAAAAAATTGAAGATCTATTGTAACATTTATTTTGTTAGAAGAATAAAATATTTTGATCTTTGATATCAAACTATTAATCATGGGTTTTGTGTTTTTTTCTAAACCCCAACCTGTTGAGTTTCTCTCAGAGAAGAAAAAAACGTTCAAGAAACAGAGGAAAAAAAACAAAAAAACTTAAAACAAAAAGCAAAGTAACTGGGTGAACCGGATAAAAAACCAGCTGTGTCAGCTGGTTCTCCGGTTGAACCGTCCGGTTTGACTTGTTTTCTAGGTTTTTTTACATGTTAGTGGGTCGATATTGAACCAGACCGTTTTCTTACTGGTTCACCGGTTGTACCGACCAGTTCGGTCCGGTTCTTAAAACATTGATATGAACGTTAGGTACATGACCAGATTACTATGAAGGGTACCACATACCACCTCGACAAATTGGCATCCCATTGACAACCATAAAGTTTTGAATCAGATACAAGAACAAATTACTAGGAAGGGTACCATATACCATGTCGGTAAATTGGCATCCCATTGGCAACCATGATATATTGAGTCACGTGGTAAACGAAGGAGTGGATTTTGGATTACATCACAAATTTTAGGTCTTTTTTTTAATAAGAAAACAGGGATAAACCCTGAAATTACAGGACCGACAACAAACTAGAACATACAACACTAAGTGATTTCCAAACAGAATCTCGTAACCAGAATCCAAGAACAGTAACCAGGCCATCGAACAGTAACGGTAACACCCGCAACTCTATACGGGAGAGCTGATCGCTGAAGCATGATCCAACTCGGTAGAACATTTTTTTTAAATTATTGAACTGACAAACCCTCCTCCACAAGGAGAGATGCTAACAAGCCAAAATCGATCCATTTTTCTCGCGGCGTGCAGATTCCACTCGTCAAAGCTCCTCCACCGGCTAGAAAAACACCTATCAAAGTTGGGGTAATACATCTCTTGAAGGAGATCATCACCAAACTTATAACAAGAAATCATCAGATCCCAAACAACCCATACAAACAAACTTACAGAAACCAACACAAGATCCAGGCAACCGCTAACCCTAGTTGGTAAATAAATTACCCACCGGAGATAACCATTACAGATTACAACACAACCTTCTTCCCTAGTTGGTAAACCAAGTACCCGCCGGAGAAGCTTGCTGTGACGAAGATAACCGCTGCAAATCACATTTATTACACTACCGTTAATACAAACTAACCTGGTTTCTTCCCATCAAAAGATCACAACCCAAGAAAGTCACCGATCCATAGAGCAACACCAAAAAAATTGCAGAAACATCACCCGGTAATCTTGCCGGAGAAAAAAAAGATCTTGAAAGCTAAAGAAACAGGACCACCACTACTACACGATGTCAGCGTTAATCTGTAAAGAACCCGGGAGAAAGATCTGTAAAGACCAATCCACAAAAAAGATTCCAGATCAAGACTGAACCTTGCAAAACCAACATCAAAACTACGAACACAAACAAGAACTATATTAAGAAACGAAAAATGAACCAAGCAGCCGAAAACAAAAGGAGACCTGCTCAGATCGGCTGAGCAGAAAAAAAAAGAGGTAACGACCGTGAGGTATTCGTTGCATAAAGAATATCACTCGCCAATAAAGAATATCACTCGTTGCATCCACCGGTTTGAGGGATATCTAGGAAGGAGCGCCGAAGTGGTGGTCCTCTCACTCCTCGTAGGGGCTTCCACTAGTGTCGGTATTTCATTACCAAACTCCAAAGCCCAAACATCAAGCATGACGAAAATTAGTTGATTCCACCCAAATTAAGTCAAAGAAAATGAAAACCACATCATCATCATCGTCGGATCCGTATATCGTATAGTCGACTCAACTCCAGTGGTGTGTATCTTGGAAAGCGATTCCGTGTCCGTCCTCTCTCTCTCTCTTTCCTGGACAAAACACGGGATCTCTCTCTCTTCCTGACTTCTTCTTCGATCTCTAATTCCGGAGGTCGTCTTGCCGGCGTCGGCGTCGTCTAGTTATGGATTCGCGTAGAAGAAGACCTGGAGGACTGAATGTGTTATGCTATGCTTTTCTCTTTCTCTTAATTTCAGTTTCTGTTTCCGCTCAGGTAATTTCTACATTTCTCTTGGATCCACCTCCTTTCAATGGATTAATCATAAAATTAGGGTTAATTTCTGTGTGTTTTTCTCTTACATTTGTGTAGGATACAGAAGTGGAAGAATCAAATAAGGAATTACCCAAAGGATCTGTAAAAGACTTAGGTCGCCGTAGTAAAGTAAGTAAAATTAGTAGTGTGGGATGTTTTTGATTTTGTGTCAATGTTTTTTGATTTGTTGAAATTGGTGATCATCAGATAGTGTTAGACTCCCTTGATAATGAAAACAACAACAACAAGAATGATATCAATGATGTGCTTGGGGATGTTGGAGTTGGTGAATTTGCGGGATCTGATGGTCTTGGAGTCTTTGATGCTTTCTTTGCCAGTTTGTCTATGATCCTAGTTAGCGAGGTATTTACGATTTCTTATTTTCTTTATTATGCAGAAATTGGTTGCATGGCCTTGTTGTTAGTTGTGTTCATGTCATTTATCTCAAAGTTACTAGAATTGTCTTAGGTAACATTTTCGTAAATGTCTAATAAATTGAACCATTTTTTAGTCTTTTAAGTTAAGGAATAGTTTGGCACTGTGAACGCGCATGTTTGAAGCTTTCGAAATGTTGTGTTAAAGGTCTACATTGATTGCCAAAATGTATTGCTTGTATTGCTTATGCTTAGATGTGTTCATTTGATTTATCTCAAGGTAATGTTTTATTTTTCGTAAATGTTTTTTTTAATTGAACCAGTTTTTAGTTGATCATTTGCGGAATAGTTTGACACTGTGGACGGACATGTTTGAAATATTGTATTAAAGGTCTACATTGATTGCCAAATTCTTCGTTTCCTTCTTTTGGACATTTCGGAGAATAGAAAACTGAAAGAAATAACAAATTGATGTGATTTTAGACAGTGAGTGCTACTTATAAACGTGTGTTGTAAATCATGAGTAAATGAAAGATGTTTATTGTAATTTTTTGCTTAACCAATACATATTTGCTTGTATGGTGTTTTTGATCTGATGTTGATACTCCTATTTCTGCTAGATTGGAGATGAAACGTTTATTATAGCAGCACTAATGGCTATGCGCCACCCAAAGTCGATTGTTCTGTCTGGTGCACTTTCTGCATTGTTCGTGATGACGGTAAGAGAACTTCTGATTTCTGATGGGCTTGAAGCATCAATGTCTTTTTTTTCTTGATCCCGTTCTTGTTTTTCATTTCTTCTTTTTTTGCGGGTGTTGCATGCATGGATTTGCCAATTATGTAGGTCCTGGCTGGTACCTTCTCCTAGTTGGTTGTTAATTGGATTTCATTTCATGTCAATGTTCTGTATTCTGAATGTCAAATTCCTGTGTTTGTAGGTGCTTTCTACTGGACTTGGTCGGATAGTGCCAAATTTGATATCAAGGAAGCACACGAACAGTGCAGCTACAGGTATTTACCTTAACTGTTTGAGGATGGTTGGCTGTTGGTCATTTATGTTTGGATGCCTGCCCAGTTTAGTGTTTGTCCAATAACTGCACTGTTTTTATTCTTCTCTTTAAAATGGAAGTCATAACTCTTGGTCTAATGGTTGTTTTTATGCTGTTATATACCCAGTTCTCTATGCTTTTTTCGGGTTACGTTTGCTTTACATTGCTTGGAGATCCGAAAAGGCAAATCAGAAGAAGGAAATAGAAGAAGTATGTTTCTGATTCTTAAAGCATTCTTGTATTTGTGGAAGTTGTACAAATTGCTGAAGTTTGCTTACAAAGAAACTCTGCAACTTTTGTTTAGATGCTTATTGCTCAGGAAAAGTCTGTTAATGCTTGATTTATACTTATTCCGCACATATACTGTCACTTTCAGTTTTGATCCTTATCTGTATGAGTTTCCTTATATCATTTAACAGGTAGAAGAGAAGTTGGAAGGGGGACAAGGAAAATCAACGTTTCGCCGATTCTTATCAAGATTTCTAACTCCAATCTTCTTAGAGGTATACACAATTGCTATTATGGTTTCGCAGTTACTTTTTTCCATGGATTTGTCTGACCTTTCATTCAACATCTGCTTGAGAGTTTGGAAGCTTTTATATGGGTTATCCTTTAGCTCTTGATAGCAAAAGAATATTATCTTACCAGTGTAATCACTTCTGATAGAGTTTTATGTGTTAACTCTCTTTTGCAGTCATTTATTTTGACATTTCTTGCCGAATGGGGTGATCGTAGTCAGATTGCCACAATCGCCGTAAGATTTCTCTGCATAAAAAATTGAATTATTTTCTTACATGCTTGCTTTAGTCAGTTGCGTAATTTGTGTGTATAAAAACTAATTTCACTCAATTATGGTTGAAAAGTCTAATTTTCAGTTGTGTATCATTTAGAAAGTGTTTCAGTTGGGTATCATTTAGAAAGTGTCACTGATTGTTATGCGATTTTCGTGCCCGCAGCTAGCAACTCATAAAAACGCAGTTGGGGTAGCTGTTGGAGCATGTATAGGGCACACAATCTGCACATCCATAGCTGTTGTAGGAGGAAGCATGTTGGCTTCAAAGATCTCACAAGGAACAGTTGCAATGGTCGGTGGCCTGCTCTTCCTCGGCTTCTCTTTGTCATCTTATTTCTATCCTCCAATGTAATTTGAACTTAATACTTAACTGATTCATTGCAAATGATGCGATCAATACCCATAATTTTTCTTTTTCTTTTTTACGAGAAATTTATATGTAGCAGTTAGCTTACCATTTTTCATTTTGGTTGTCTTAGCATATAACTTCCACTTTGTTTCCCATGCTTGTATCACAGTGTAGAAGTTAAATTTTTCTGTTTGACTCATTATCTCTTGCACCCCCTTTCCTTATCTTGCATCATCCAGCGTAAAACCAGTTTCACCGGAGAGGAATGCATATTCAGTTTCCTCCTGTAAAAAAACAAACAGAAATGAGCAATCACAGCCACCTGTTTACTGAGTCAAAACTTGACCCAACGCCCGCCAAGGCCTGTTTAATCTTTAATTGCTGTTTCAGCCGGACACAGGCGTTCTTGTAGAAAGCTTTGCTCCACGAATGGTTGAGTGCCTTTCTTGGTTAGCAACTCAAAATGCACAATCTGAGATCAAAAGTCTTCTACAAAGGCCTATTATTGACAGAAAATGCATAAACTTTTTGAAGCTGTTCCTAGTTTGAATAGCCGGCATGTCGGTATCCACTGCCCTAAGGATATCAACCGTTGGTATTGGCAGAATTTTGAAGTTTCCTCGTTTTCCAATTCTCCTGCGAACATACTCTTCTAGTCCCCATTCCCAAACTCAGAAAGAAAAAAGTTTCCATAGTACCGTGGATGTTAATAGACTCCATGGAGAAGCAATAAAGACGGGTTTCATAGGAGATCTTCAATACTGCAACCATCTTTTGAATTTATATGGGAGAAAATGTGACGTCGTCAGAGCACAGAAGTTGTTCGATGAAATGCCTGACCGTGATGTTAGAACATGGACTATTCTGATTAAAGGTTTTGCTGGGGTGCGACGACATGACGTTTGTTTGGACCTTTTTAAGCAAATGCAAATTCAAGGTATTTTTCCGAACTGTTACACGCTATCTTGTATTATGAACTGTTGTGCCAGCATCATGAATCTGAGAATTGGTAAGGTGATTCATGGATGGATCATTGCAAGTGGGGTTGAATTAGATGTTTCATCAGAGAATTCTATTGTTGATTTTTATGTTAAATGTGGAGCTTTTGATTCTGCGAGTAGAGTGTTTGAATTGATGAATGAGAAGGATACAGTGTCGTGGAATATTATGATTGGTGGGTATTTACAAATTGGAGATACAGAGAAATCGATTGAGTTATTTAGAAGATTGCCTGTGAAAGATGTTGCGAGTTGGAATACCATAATTGTCGGGCAAACGAGAAATGGGTTCAACGAAGTTGCGTTAGAGCTTCTGCATCAGATGAGGGGAAGTGGGTGTCTGCTCAATGAGAGGTCTTTCTCCATTGCCTTGCTCTTAGCTGCTTCTCAATCGATGTTGGACTTAGGAAAACAGATTCATAGTCAATTACTAAGAACTGGATTTTATCAAGATAATTTTATAAGAAATTCACTAATAGACATGTACTGCAAATGCGGCGAAATGAGAAAAGCTTCATTTGTTTTCAGTAAAACTCAACACCCGCTGCAGTGTCAGATAGAGAATACGGTTTCGTGGAGCTCGTTAATTTCTGGGTATGTTCAGAAGGGTAATACTGAAGAGGCTTTTAAGCTCTTCCGTGAGATGGTTCGTGAAGGAGTTGAGGTAAATCAGTTCACCCTAACAAGTGTAGTTTCAACCTGTTCTGATGCAGCATGTTTGGAGGAGGGTACACAATTCCATGCTTTCATTAAGAAACTAGGGCACCAACTTAATGTCTTCTTAGTATCTGCATTGGTCGATATGTACTCTAAATGTGGAAGCCTGGATGATGCTATATCTGTATTCTTTGAAAGTAGCCTCACGAGGAATACAGTACTATGGACGTCATTGATATCTGGCTGTGGTTTGCACGGGAAAGGCAGAGAGGCGATTCGGCTTTTCGAGCTTATGTTGAAGGAAGAGATTAGGCCTAATGAAATTAGTTTTCTAGGACTCTTATCTGGGTGTAGCCATGCTGGGTTAGTTGAAGAAGGTAAAAAATACTTCAGAATGATGAAAGAAGATTACAGGATAGTTCCTGGAGTGGAACATTTTACTTGTATGGTTGGTCTATTAGCGCGAGAAGGAAATTTCAATGAAGCAAAGGAGTTTATACAAGAAAACAGTATCTCTCATCTAATTCCTGTTTGGAAAGCATTCTTAGCTGCTTGCAGTGTTCATAAAAATGCCGATATGGCGGCATGGGCTTCTGAGAAACTGCTTCATTTAGAACCAAATGATGCTGGGTCTTATGTTCTGCTATCGAACATCTCAACAGAAAATCACAGGTGGGAAGATGCAGCCAAGATTAGAAGTTTGATGCAAAATAAAGGGGTTAAGAAGAACTCTGGTCAATCTTGGATCCAACTGAAGAATTGGTAGACTGAGGGAGTTCTAAAACCATCTCATGTGAAATGTAAAAGAAGGACAATCAGTTGTCCATCTTTCTTTCTTGACGAGGAACTTTTGGTTTTAACGATGATATCATGAGTCCGTCACATTGGCAACCTATTCGGGTAACTTGAAAGTGTATAGCTTGCTGCATACCCTTGTCAGTTAGAGATAACTGCAAGAGATGCATATCAATTTCATCATTATAAGCATGGTGAGTATTCTTCGAGCGGTAAATTAGAACCTTCATTCATGAAGAAAGATGTTTACACTAGTTCATACAGATAGTGCATACTCTGGCAACTCTTTCTTCAGAGGAAAAATTACTGAATTCTAGAACAGGTAACTCGGGTATGTCCTCTCTCCTATTTACATATTGCACATGTAACATGTCTCGACTTGGAATTTTGATAGACCCCATGGATTCATGGGTTGGATTTGTCTCATCTTTCTTCTTGAATCAGAGTGAGTCCTACATTTGTTCTTAGAACTTAATGGCTCCTTCATGAAACTGGTATTTTATTGATGTTTGCAGTCCAATTGTCCACGTTCTATATTGCAGATATAATAAAAGAGGCCTTTTCATCAGGATATTCTGGGATACTGGGTTCCGTATAAGCCGGCATAGAAAAATCATCACCAACTTATAAAATCCTCGTCCCAGGAAATGAAAATGAGTGTGGAAACCTACAAGAACAAATTACCAACTGATTGAGGTAAGCAGTTACCGTTCTTTGTCATTTTAGTCTCCATAGAAAGAATGCAGCAAGAGAAAGTGGAAAACTTGGTACACTCTAATTTTATCACCTGCAATAGCATTACAGTAAAATGCCATGGAATTGGCCCCAGACTCTTGCATATGGTTATGTTAAGCCCTGAGATGCTGTAAATTAGATTGCAATCAAGTGTAATTCATGAAACCAATAGTAGGTAATTTTTTACCTGTACAAAAAGCTGGTTCAGCGGAAAGTAAAATTTGTCTCAAGCTTAAAGAACACCAATAGCTCCACATTCTGTGGTCACTTGAAACCAAAGAAAGCTATTGAGACTGGCCAGATTTTGGCACTTCTTAAAGAGACAATATTGCAGTACACAGGTTTAAAGTTAAAACCATAAATATGATTAGAGTTCAGGTAAAAATGAATAACTTTGATTGCCTTCAAGAAAAAGAAAAAACAAGAAGAGCATCTTAATCCATACTGACAGTAGTAATCATAAAACCATCTTTTGGTACTCTGCTTCTGACTTACTTTTGGCACTTGAGAAATATTTCTTACTTCAACAGCTTTCTTCTTTCCATTTCCACTAGCAACCCCAAAAAATTGTGGTTTATTATGAGCTTTAGTTAGAAATTCATTAGCAGCGTGGATTAGAATATAGCAGCTTGGACAAATTTTGTGAGGCTACTTCTCGTAGGAAAACGTAATCCATTGGTGATAGCCATCACACCCCTTCTCAAAGGATTGTTGATATCAATATTAACACACACACTTTAACAGGATCTCCAGGTGCAGGTCGGCCTATTACTAATCAAATTTTTTTTTTTTTTTTTTTTTTTTTTTTTGCGAAGGCGCAATATATTAGGACCAACTATTCAAATCAGTGTTTGTCGGCTTACCACTACTGGGTAATAGATTAGTTATTCCCCTAACATGCCGGACGGCCCGGCCCAATATTCAACCTAGGAGGAGTTTGCCTTTCTGTTATATCGGTCGGTGCCTGCCTTTTATATTGGGAGTCTTCTGTATTTAGGACGTCTTGGTCTCAACCATGATATAACGGAGCAGTATCTAAAGCAATTTTCTAGCTGAGATTTGGAGTTTTGCATAGGTGCGTTTCCGAATCAGTAAGATTTGATCTTAATCAGTGTTCTTTGTTAATTTGTTTCTCTAGTCAGAGGGGAATATGGATGATGGAAAAAACCAGTTAAACACTTTCAAACCGTCTTGATGACAAATCAGTACAAGATATACTTGCGCACCTTCCTGTCAAGTCTCTTATGCGATTTAAATGTGTGTCCAAAAGTTGGCAGTCATTCATTCAGGGTTCATATTTTGTCGAGTTACATCTAAGTCGATCAAAAACACATCCTCAACTTCTCATCACAGTTCAAAACCTCAACTGTGATTCCTTGAGCATCTTTTCACCCGAGGATGAGTTTATAGGTGGAGTGGCTCTTCAGAAAGCGACAGTTGCATGGTCTGAACATGCTGCAATGTTAACGCCCATCGATGGGCTGTGCTGTTTTGTTGACTATTTATATGGTGTTACATGCATATGCAACCTCGGCACTCGACAATTTACTCCAGGTGCACAAACATCAGTCAACCTCGGCACTCCATGGGCACAATTTCAAACATCAGCCAACCGCGGCACTCGACAAGGGGAACCGTTTGAGGAGCCTCCTCCTTTGGTTACTCAGAAGCCGACTTATGGATTTGGTTTTGATCCTATGACTAAGAAATACAAAATATTATGCGTGTGGGAGATATGTAATCATGCTTTAGAGGCTAAGTATTTTCTTGGGCTTGGAACGATGAGACCCAAACTTGAGCAAATTTGTGAAGTTTTTACTGTCGGAGAGAATCAGTGGAGGAAAATAGATGAGGCACCGGGAATTAGATTATCTGGAGCTGCCGTTTATGCAAAAGGTTCGATATATATGAGGAACGATGGCGTGGATTTATTCACACCTCCAGATAATGAAGTTGTTGTGGCATTTGATGTTGGAAGCGAAAAGTTTAGAGTAATTCAGATCCCGGACTTCATCGTTGGTTCTTCTGGGACTGTGAAACGTGATTCTGATCGGCGGGCAAGAAATTTATTACAGATAGATGGACACATGGCTTTAATGGATAGAGTGGATGAGTATGTAATGAAGTTGTGGATATCTGATGATAGTTACAAGGAGAAGAAGATGACAACAAATTGGACCGAGGAAACTATATGGCTTCCTTCTCCGTTTCAAGAAGGGCATTATCCGCGTCTTATTCCAGTCCAAGGAACAGATGAAATAATCATAGCATCACAAATCCCCGCCCATATTGATCCAAGTCCGAGAAGATTTGTAAGTGTATATATTTATAATCGGACTATGAAGAGTTCCCAAGAGATTGACATCGCTGGTGTATCAGCATTATTGACATCTCCGTATCCTTACGGCATGTTCATTTATCACGAAAGTCTTGTACCTATTCAAGATGCAGAGAAGAAGCTCGATCGACCAACATAACTGGTTTAGAGATGGAAGATACAACTGTATAGATGACGCCTTTTAATTTGAATTGTGCACGAGTTTGCATATGTTTTTTATTTGGTCGGTGCCAAAAGTTTATCACTGTATCATTTTTTTGTTCTCGTGCAAGTATTGTTAATTTTCTATAGTGAAGATTTTCTTCACTGTGAAACCCACAGGCGGAAATCTTCATGCGCGCACCTATTTTTTGGATTAAAATTTTCCTCACACCCATATTTTCTAAGATTATTTCTTCCTTCTTCTTCTTTTGTTTTTTTTTTCTCCCGTGATTTCCTTTATCCTTGTCTTCTCTCTTTCAATCCAAGAAGAAGGTTTTTGTTCGATCAAGCAATGAGTAACAGCGATTTTCAGATTATGCAAATCAAAAAAGAGATGAAGATGACGATACGGGTAAGGATTTTCCAGTCCGAGATCTTGTTCAATCCTAACAACATATATATTTTTTTTCCTTGCTTATTTCTCTGAACAAAACCGTTACCTTCGATGATGAATCAAAATCGTAATGGTCATCTTTCCTCTTAAAATCTATATGGTGAAAAATTAGGGCTTCGTTAAATTGTAACATAATCAAAAACTTGCTACTGCCAATTTTAATTATAATCAAAGACAAATTTATGGATGCAACTTTTTACTGGGGTGAAAATGATGATTATAATTTTTGTATGAGTACTGAAAGTGAAAGTGATGGTGATGAGGGTGATCGAAAAGGGATGCCGCAGGTGGGAACTGGATCGATGATGCCACAATCTTAGGTGATGAGAAGCAAAATTCAGAGGTGTCAGGAACAAGAATGGATACAGAATTGGATTTTAATGCTTTGTTGTTTAACTCATCATGACCATTTTTGGGGTGAGTTAATCCGACTGTTGAAACAAAAATGCTTATTGCGACGTGTTCAGAAGAGTTTCACAGAGATTTTCAGTGAGTAAATTTTAGGTTAAGGTTGTCCGACAATGACTATTGATTAAGGTACGTAGTCCACTCCTGTTCTCATATGACAGTATTAATGAGACAGGTAGGCTCAAAATGATTAACTACCAAGTGTTGGACATTATTTGCATATAGTTTGTGGAACCATTAACGGTACGGTCCAGAGGACACAACTATCAAATCGAACTACATGTGAGGTTCAAAGAATTTCGAAAACTGACTACATGTGAGGTTAGGGAACCTCCTTGGTTGGCATACTGACTACATGTGAGGTTAGGGAACTTCCTCCCATAGTTTATGTCTCAATTGTATATATTGTTAGTGTTCGATTTTGTATTTATTTTGTTATTTTATGTCTTTGTATGTATTTTTAGAGAAATAAGCTATTGCGGCGAAATTGGCTCGAAAAGTGGTGTTTTACACCTCCAGGATAGAGTACTAAAGGCACCCCATAAATGCACCAGAAGCACCCCAAAAATGTGTCGGAGGAACCCCGGAAAAATAACTATATACGCCCAAAAAATTACTATTTGCATCCCATAAGACAAGTGCTAAAGGGACACCCGTGCAGGATTAGGGGGAGGACATCTTCTTCTCAAATTCAAAAAATGAATTTTGGCGGGAAAATATTTTCACTAACAGCAGAATTTCGATCGGATGTTTGGACGTGATTTAGTGAGATTCAATCCCTGAAACTTAGTGGGTAGACGTGATATGACTATAGAAATCTAGTATGGGTGATTTTATCGATCAAATTTGGCTGGATAACTTGGTTTAATCCAAACAGGGAGTTGGAGGAAAAACATGAGCTTGCACGAGTTGTGAGGAATTTAAACGTGTACTGCACGTGTTTGGAAGACTTAATCGATATTATGGAGCGTGAAGAAGGTATATAAGGAAATAAATACAACTGCATGCGCGTAGAAGATCAAAAAATGGAAATTATTGTTGTGAGAATAAAAATAATAAAGAGAAGATTTTTTGAAGCTATGGAGGAGATTCGATGCATCTTTTGGGTATAAATAGATTACCCAGGTCATATAGAAGGGGTGTCGAGAGTTTGGGGTCGAGAGGAGAGCTCAGGAGGCGTGAATCAAGAGTTTTCAGAACTCTGTTGTTGTTGTTGTTGCTGCTGCTCGTGAAGAACAGGGAAACAACGACGGTTTCTTCAACTGGTTGTAACAGTTTCTTCAACTGGTTTGCAACATTTATCTTCATTGTAACAGTTTCTTCAACTGGTTTGCAACATTTATCTTCATTGTAACAGTTACTTCATCCTCTTCTGCAACATTTATCTTCAGATTTGTAACGATTATCTTCATCATAACAGTTGAGAGTTGAAACAGTCGGTCTGTAACGCACCTGTGCTGTTGCAGATTTCCTGTTTCATTATTTTCTCTTCTTGTAAACACTTTTTGAGCCATGAATACATATTTTGAGTGTGTTTTCGAC